>JAVSCE010010924.1:0-45057 GCA_032199065.1 Smutsia gigantea | reverse complement strand
CCCCTAAAATTGGAAGAACTTAATGTCCCAAATGAAATTGCAATCACTTTCATTTCTGAATATAACTAAATAAATTCATATCTGATATGCATGACCACAACGGTTTTCAGATAACCTTTGTTTTCACTACTATTCATGTGATATTTCTCAATCTCCTTCAGCTTTCTACTGGCTAAATGAGAGGAAAGTACTTTATAGGTTCATTAAAAATTCCTGGGCCTGAAGATGAGTTGCTATGATCTGAAGTGAACTGAGAGACACTTAAGATCCAAGTGAACATCTTCATGTCAAGATTGATTACATATGAGATGAAGACTGTGAAAGAATTTGAGGTATTCCTTGGCTGAATAAAGCATGAGAAAGGCACAGTAGATGGAAGGTTTTAAGTGAAGAATTTAAAATCCAAACTGACAGGAGATGGGCATAGAAGGTGAAGAACAGTTTCCTAGAACAGATCCGACAGTGAAACACAGAAGAGGAGTTGGGAGATTCAGGTTGGGACTCACTGATCCATTCAGCCAATGTGTATTGAGTGTCATGACAGAGGGACTGAGAAAGTAGACTATAGATATGGATGGCTTGGACTGGAATTCTAGTTCTGGTGCATGTGTGTATTGAGGCAATTTACTTAGCCTTTTTGTGTACTTCAGTTTTTATGTGTTAAATGAAGTTAATAATTCCTGTAACACCATTATATCAGAGCCTGACATGTGAAAAGTGCTCTATAACAGGTAACCAATATAAATATAATCATCATCATGATTGGTGTTTTAAAACATATTTTTACAAATGCCAAGCAAAACTGCATGATGCAGCAAATAAGAGAGGTATAAAATACCCAGGGGGCGTTATGTCAGCAAGATAGCAGAATAGGAAGCCCCAGACCCTCTTCTCTTCCATGGAGACCCTGATTCAACAACAGTGCACATACTCCAATATTAGTTCCCACTGTGAGAAATTTAGAAACAAGTTAAGAGGCTTCTGCCCTCCAGGTGAACACAAAATCAGCTCCTTTGAAGCCAGTAGGAATATGTGTGGCATGCCCTCACCACAGTCTCTCCCCACCCAGCACAGCACCACATGGATGGGAGGAAACTCTCAGGTCCCACTTTTCCCTTGGGAAAGAAAGAAGAGTGGACTAGACATTCCAGTTCCAGAGTTTTGGGGATGGGGGACTACCTGAGGGACTGGTTCTATTTTGCCTATTTTAAGTATTGATGGGACCTGACATACTCTAGATTCATGGAAGCTTCTGAAAACAAAAAGAGTTGGGCAGGGTTCTAGTGCTTTAGAGGTCCCACAGTAGAGCAACCAAACTAATACAGCTCAGAATCCTCTCCTTAAGTGTTAAAAAGGAAGACTGAAACATGTGTCCAATTTTCTGGCTCTTCAGGAAGGTTCTGGCTTCCATCTAGCCTGCCTCAGGGAACTGAAAGAATTTTGCAAACTCTAGATCCTTAGCAGCCACTAAGAAAAAAAACAAAACACAAATGATCTGGGCTGTGTGCTGCTGCTTCAGACTACCCACAGAACAGAAGACAGATACCAGAAATAGCAAGAGATTATGAACTCCTGAAAAAAAAGAAACCAGAAAACACCTCTAATTATGAATCTACATACATAAGTAAGATTTGAGAGGTTCCAGAATCACTAGTTAGGCTGACTGGTGAAGATCTTCTCCAGCATGAAGCCAGTATATATAAAGACTGAGAGAGGTGGTTATTTTTTCAAATGTGTGGATATCAACACAAAGTTACAAAGAACATGAATAAACAGGAAAAAATTACACAAGTAATGGAACAAAATAAATCTCCAGAAACATACCATAAAGAAAGCAAAGTATAGGATTACCTGACAAATTGTTCAAAATAGCTGTCATAAAGATGCTCAGTGATATCAGGAGCACAATGCATGAGCAAAATGAGAATTTCAACAAAAAGATATAAAATATTAAAAACACCAAACAAATTTTGGAGCTGAAGAATACAATAACTGAATTAATAGCAGATTTGATCAAGCAGAAGAAATCATGGAACCATATGACAAGTCATTTGATGTTATCTTGTGAAAGGAACAAAAAGAAAAATAAATGAAAAAGAGTTAGGCAAATCTAAGGGACTTACACAGTACCACCAAGTGGACCAATATGTGCATTATGAATCTCAGAAGGAGAAGAGAGAAAAACAGGGAAAGTTTATTTAAAGAAATAATGGCTGTAAACTTCTCAAATCTGGAGAAGGAAATAGAATATAAATTCATGAAGTCCAACAGATTCCAAGTAGGATGAAACTACGGAAGTCCAAAATTAGACACATAATCAAAATACCAACAATTTAAGACAAAAAGATAATTTTGAAAGAAGCAAAAGAAAAATGACATCACATAGAAGGGAATCCTTGTAAGACAAACAGATTTCTCAGCAGGAACCCTGTAGGCCTGAAGTGAGTGGGATGATGCATTCAAAGTACTAAAAACAAACTGTCAAGCAAAAATACTATATCTAGCAAAACTGTCCTTCAAATATGAAGAAGATAAAAACTTTCCCTGATAAAAGCTGAGGGAGTTAGTCACCATTAAAACTGCCTTACAAGATGTGCTAAAGGGAGTCCTTCAAGTTGAAATGAAATGATGCTAAACAGCAACACAAAAGCATTTGAAAGTATCAAAGCTCACTGGTAAAGGTAAATATATAGAAAAGTACACAAAACTGAATACTGTAACAGTGGTACAGTATTGGCATAAAAGTTAAAACATGAAAATATTAAAATAACTATAATTATAAAATATATTAATGGATATACAGTATAAAAACATACAATTTGTACATCACTAATAAAGTGTAGAGATTTTGTATGCAACTGAAATTAAGTTGTTATCAGCTTAAAACAGATTGTTAAACTAATAAGATATTTTATGTAAACCCCATGGTAACCACAAACACTTAAAGATACACCTAAAAGAAAATGAGAAAGGAATCCAAGCATGCCACTACAAAAAAATCAAAACACACAATGACAGCAAGAGAGGAAAAGGTGGATAAAAGAGCTACAAGACATACAGGTAACAACCAAAGGGCAATAATAAGTCCTTCCCTATAAATAATTATTTTAAATATAAATCGATTAAACCCTTCAATCAAGACACAGTAGTTGATTTCATAAAAAATAAGATCCAAATGTATGCTGTCTATAAGATACTAATTTCAGATTTAAAGATATACTTAGGCTGAAAGTTAAGGGAAGGAAAGAGATATGCCATGCAAATGGTAAACAAAAGAGAGCATGGATGGCCTGATTTACATTAGACAAAATAGACTTAATAGAAAAACTCACAGGAGACAAAGACAGACATTATATAATATATACTATATTTATATATACAACCAACATCACAGCACCTAAATATATGTACCAAAGATTGACAGAAATGAAAGGATAAATAGCAACAGAAAAATATATTTCAATAACTCTACTTTCATTAATGGGTAGAAAACTCAGGCAGAAGATTAATAAGAAAAAAGAAGACTGGAGGGAGAAAAGATGGCAGCATGAGTAGTGTGGCAGAAATCTCCCAAAACCACATATATTTAGAAAATACAGCAAATACAACTATTCCTAAAAGAGTGACCAGAAGTAACAGTACACCACCCAGTCTACATCTGGGAGAAGTCAACATCTCATGGAAAAGGGTAAGGTAAAAAGCCGTGACCCAGCAGGACCCGAGTACTCCCCCCACCCCAGCTCACCTACAAGAGGAAAAGAATCAGAGTCGGGAGGGAGTGGAAGCACAGGACTGCTAAATATCCAGCCCTAGAAATCTACCCTGGGAGCACAGACCCACACTAAATGGTGCTCTGGAGATTAGAAGGGCTGAAAAGCTAAGTCTGACACTAAGACTGCAAACAGTTTCCCACAACTGGCTGCCCTGAGACAAAAGAAAAGCAGGCACTTGAAGGGATCTCTCAACAGTCAGAGGGTTGCTAAAGGGGCAAGGGTATAGGAGAAGGAACAGGTGGACAAAATCGTCCTGGCACACTCAGCCCAGCAGGCTGGGAACCTTCAGGAGCTTCAGGTGCCCTGTCCCCCTGGTTGGCAATGCAGCCCTAAGGCCCCACACCACGATAAGCAGCCTGCTGCATCTTCTTCCCCGCCAGCACTAATGTGCAAACCAGCTGTCCCCACCATTGCTGCAGACCAGCCAGAGGGCAGCCCTGCCTACAGCAAATACACAGCTTAATGCAGAGGCTTTTCCCTGAGCATGGCTAACTGGCACAGACCCAGAGGCTGCTCCCTGCGTGTGGCTGACTGGCACAGACAGTGGAGATGGGCACTAAGACTGGGAGCCATGAAGGGGCTTTGTTACTGCAGCAGAATCCACGCAGCTCGCCTGCAACCCCTGCCATCACCCTAGGCCATTCCGAGGGCCACCCTGCCCACAACAGTTTAGGGGACTAACCCAGAGGCCACTCCCAGCATGCGGTTAACCGGCACAGAGAGCAGAGAAAGGCATGGTGACTGACAAGCAGGAAGGGACTTTGTCCTCCCAGCTGACACCTGTGCCACTCGCCAGTGACCACTCCCATTGCTCCACGGCTATGAAAAGGCAGAAGAACCTTGTTCAATCAAAAATCCCTCAAACACCAGAAAGAGGGCTCAGTGAGACTGAAATCACCAAAATTCCTGAAAAAGAATTCAAAATAAAAGTCATAAGCGTGCTAACAGAGCTACAGAAAAATATTCAAGAGCTAAAGGATGAATTCAGGAGGGAGATAACCGAAATGAAACAAACAATGGAGGGATTTAAAAGCAGATTAGGTGAGGTAGATGAGAAAGTGAATGGAATAGAAATCAGAGAATAGGAATATAGAAAAGCTGAGGCAAAGAGAGAAAACAGGATATCTAGGAATGAGAGTATATTAAGAGAACTGTGTGACTAACCGAAATGGAACAATATTCGTATTATTGGGGTACCAGAAGAAGAAGGAGACAAAAAGGGATAGAAAGTGTCTTTGAAGAAATAATGGCTGAAAACTTCCCCAATTTGGGGAAGGAGATAGTCTCTCAAGCCATGGAGATGCACAGATCTCCCAACACAAGGGACCCAAGGACAACACCAAGATATAATAATTAAAATGGGAAAGATCAAGGAAAAGGACAGAGTATTAAAAGTAGCCAGAGAGAGAAAGGATCTCCTACAAGGGAAAACCCATCAGGCTATCTTCAGACTTCTCAGCAGATACCTTACAGGCCAGAAGGGAGTGGCATGATATATTCAATACAATGAAACAGAAGAGCCTCAAACCAAGAATACTCTACCCAGAAAGACTATCATTTAAATTTGAAGGAGGGAATAAACAATTCCCAGATAAGCAAAAGTTGAGGAAATTTACCTCCCACAAACCATCTCTACAGTGTATTTTAAAGGGACAGCTCTAGATCGAAGTGTGCCTAAGACTAAATACAGTCAACAGAAAAAATAAAACTACAGCAAAGGAAGTAGACCAACTAAATACTAACCAAATGCAATCTTAAATCAGCTCCCCACAAAGTCAGGCAAGGGATACACAAAGAGTACAGAATATGACACCTAACATATAAAGAGTGGAGGAGGAAGAAAAAGGAGAGAAAAAAATAATCATCAGACTGTGTTTATAATAGCGTAATAAGTGAGTAAAGGTCAACTGCTAGATAGAAAGAAGCCACCCTTGAACCTTTTGTAACCATGAATCTAAAGCCTGCAATGGCAATAAGTACATATCTATCGATAATCACCCCAAATGTAAATGGACTGAATGCACCAATCAAAAGACAAAGAGTTACAGAATGGATAAAAAAGCAAGACCCATCTATAGGCTGCCTACAAGAGACTCACTTCAAACCCAAAGACATACACAGACTAAAAGTGAATGGATGGAAAAAGATATTTCATGCAAATAATAGGGAGAAAAAAGTAGGTGTTGCACTACTTGTATCAGACAAAATAGACTTCAAAACAAAGAAAGTCACTAGAGACAAAGAAGGACATTACATAATGATAAAGGGGTTATTCCAACAAGAGGATATAACCATTATAAATATCTATGCACCCAACACAGGAGCACCTACATATGTGAAACAAATACTAACAGAATTAAAAGGGGAAATAGAATGCAATGCATATATTTTAGGAGACTTCAACACTCTACTCACTCCAAAGGACAGATCAACCAGATAGAAAATAAGTAAGGATAAAGAGGCACTGAACAATGCATTAGAACAGACGGACCTAACAGACATCTATAAACACTCCACCCAAAAGCAGCAATATACACATTCTTCTCAAGTGCACATGGAACAATTTCCAGAGTAGACCACATAGTAGGCCACAGAAAGAGCCTCAGCAAATTCAAAAAGATTGAAATTGTACCAAACAACTTCTCAGATCACAAAGGTATGAAACTAGAAATGAATCATACAAAGAAAACAAAAAGGCTCACAAACATATGGAGGCTTCACAATATGCTCCTAAATAATCAATGGATCAATGACCAAATTAAAACAGAGATCAAGCAGTATATGGAGACAAATGAAAACAACAGCGCGACACCCTAACTTCTGTGGGGCGCAGCGAAGGAAGTTCTAAGAGGAAAGTATATAGCAATCCAGGCCTATTTACAGAAGGAAGAAATTCCCAAATGAACAGTCTAAATTCACAATTATTGAAACTGGAGAAGAAAGAACAAATGAGGCCCAAAGACAGTAGAAGGAGGGACATAATAAAGATCAGAGAAGAAATAAATAAAACAATAGAACAAATTAATGAAACCAAGAGATGGTTCTTTCAGAAAATAAACAAAACAGATAAACTCCTAGCCAGACTTATCAAGAAAAAAAGAGAATGTACACACATAAACAGAATCAGAAATGAGAAAGGAAAAATCACTACAGACAACACAGAAATACAAAGAATTATTTGAGAATACTATGAAAAATTGTATGATAACAAACTGGATAACCTAGAAGAAATGGATAACTTTCTAGAAAAGTACAACCTTCTAAGGCTGACCAAGGAAGAAACAGAAAATCTGAACAGAGCAATTACCAGCAATGAAATTGAATCGATAATCAAAAAACTACACAAGAACAAACCCCCTGGACCAGATGGATTCACCACTGAATTTTATCAGACATTTAGAGAGGACATAATACCCATTCTCCTTAAAGTTTTCCAAAAATAGAAGAGGAGGGAATACTTCCAAACTCATTCTATGAAGCCAGCATCACTCTAATACCAAAACCAGGCAAAGACACCACAAAAAAAGAAAATGACAGACCAATATCCCTGATGAACATAGATGCAAAAATACTCAACAAAATATTAGCAAACCTATTATTAGCAAAAATATTAGCAAAAAAACAAAATATTAGCAAAAATACATCAAGAGGATCATACATCATGATCAAATGGGATTCATTCCAGGGATGCAAGGATGGTACAACATTAAAAAATGCATCAACATCATCCACTATATCAATAAAAAGGACAAAAACCATATGATCATCTCCATAGATGTCACAAAAGCATTTGACCAAATTCAACACCCATTCATGACCAAAACTCTCAACAAAATGGGTATAGGGGGCAAGTACCTCAACATAATAAAGGCCATATATGATAAACCCACAGTCAACATCATACTCAACAGCAAGAAGCTGAATGCTTTTCCTTTAAGATCGGGAACAAGATAAGGATGCCCACTCTCCCCACTTTTATTCAACATAGTTGTGGAGGTCCTAGCCATGGTAATCAGACAACAGAATGAAATAAAAGGCATCCAGATTGGTAAGGAAGAAGTTAAATTGTCACTGTTTGCAGATGACATGATATTGTACATAAAAAACCTTAAAGAATCCACTCCAAAACTACTAGAACTGATATCTGAATTCAGCAAAGTTGCAGGATACAAAATTAATACACAGAAATCTGTTGCAGTCTTATACACTAATGATGAACTAGCAGAAAGAGAAATCAGGAAAATAATTCCATTCACTATTGCATCAAAAAGAATTAAAATACCTACGAAAAAACCTAATCAAGGCAGTGAAAGACCTATACCCTGAAAACTACAAGACACTCTTGAGAGAAATCAAAGAGGACACTAATAAATGGAAAGTCATCCCTTGCTCTTCGGTGGGAAGAATTAATATTGTCAAAATGGCTATCCTGCCTAAAGCAATCTACAGATTCAGTGGAATCCCTATCAAAATACTAACAGCATTCTTCAATGAACTGGAACAAATAGTTCTAAAATTCATATGGAACAGACCCCGAATAGCCAAGGTAATTCTGAGAAGGAAGAAAAAAGCAGGGGAGATTATGCTCCTGACTTAAAGCTCTACTACAAAGCCATGGTAATCAAGACAATTTGGTACTGGCATAAGAACAGATCCATAGACCAATGGAACAGAGTAGTGGGTCCAGACATTAACCCAAGCATATATGGTCAATTAATATACAATAAAGGAGCCATGGATATACAATGGGGAAATGACAGCCTTTTCAACAGCTGGTGTTGGCAAAACTGGGCAGCTACGTGTAAGAGACTGAAAATAGATAACTCTATAACTCCATACACAGAAGTAAACTCAAAATGGATCAAAGACCTGAATTTAAGTCATGAAACAATTAAACTCAGACAAAAACATAGGCAAAACTCTATTGAATATAAACATGTGCAACTTTTTCATGAACATATCTCCACGGGCATGGAAAACAAAAGCAAGAATGAACAATTGGGACTATATCAAACTAAAAAGCTTCTGTACAGCAAAGGACACCATCAGTAGAACAAAAAGGCAGTATGGGAGAATATATTCATAAATGACATATCCGATAAGGAGTTGACATCCAAAATATACAAAGAGCTTATGCACCTCAACAAACAAAAAGCAAATAAGCCAATTAAAAAATGGGCTAAGGATATGAACAGACATTTCTCCAAAGAAGAAATTCAGATAGTCAACAGGTACATAAAAAGATGCTCCACATCACTAATCATCAGAGAAATGCACATTAAAACCACAATGAGATATCACCTCACATCAGTTAGGATGGCCAACATCCAAAAGACAAACAACAACATATGCTGGCAAGGATGCAGAGAAAGGGTAACCCTCCTACACTGCTGGTGGGAATTTATATTATATCAACCATTGTGGAAAGCAGTATGGAGGTTCCTCAAAAAACTAACAATAGAAATACCATTTGACCCAGGAATTCCACTCCTAGGAATTTACCCTAAGAATACAGGATCCCAGATTCAAAAAGACATATGCACCCCTACGTTTATCGCAGCACTATTTACAATAGCCAAGAAATGGAAGCAACCTAAGTGTCCATCAGTAGATGAATGGATAAAGAAGATGTGGTACATATACACAATGGAATATTATTCAGCCATAAGAAGAAAACAAATCCTACCATTTGCAACAACATGGATGGAGCTAGAGGGTATTATGCTCACTGAAATAAGCCAGGTGGAGAAAGACAAGTACCAAATGATTTCACTCATCTGTGGATTATAAGAACAAAGCAAAAACGGAAGGAACAAAACAGTAGCAGACTCACAGAACCCAAGATTGGACTAACAGTTTCCAAAGGGAAAGGGGACTGGGGACGGTAGGTGGGAAGGGAGGGGCAAGGGGATTAAGGGGCATTATGATTAGCACACATAATGTAGGAGGGGCACGGGGAAGGCAGTAGACAAGTATTGATTTTATAGCATCTTACTATGCTGATCGATAATGACTGTAATGGGGTATGTGGTGGGGATTTGATAAGGGGGGAGTCTAGTAACCATATGTTGCTCATGTGATTGTATATCAGTGATACCTTAATAAAACAAAACAAAACAAAACAAATACCCTCGCCCTGGCTCCCAGCAGGGGGTCCTGCATGAAGGGCAGGGGTGGAGGAAGGGAGGTGAGAGCAGGGATGCTGATGCAGGTGGAGGTGGTAGTTTGGTAAATGTTTGAGATGAGAAGGATTTCTCAGAGGAGAAGTGTGGCCCAGGAGGAGGAAGTCAGCCCCCACACCTGCTAGACAAAGCTTCTACTACAGCCACATTTCATTAGGGGACATCAAGCAGCCTAGATCTGATGTTCCTACCTCTGCCCTTCCACTCAGCCACACAGAGAAGCTGTAAACACTCAATGCAAGGATTAACTCTGCAGGTGGTGTCTGAGATATTGTGAACAGCTCTTGGCGGCTGTATTTGTGTCTGTGTTAGATTGATCTTCTAACCCCCAGCAACTAAGACATGAGGACTGGTACACAGATAATGTTCAATAAATTGATGGAGGGAGGAAGGAAGGAAGGGTGCATGGGTGAACAAATGACAAGTCTGTCAAAGCACTGAAGCAGGTGCTTGAAATGGGCTACACTTGGTCTATGCTAGATTTTTGGATGTGGACAGCAAGAAGGATCTCTTGCAGGCCAGATCCCAGTGTCCAGGTCACAGGAGAACTGATGCCCAACACACAGCATTCCACCATGCCAGTCTCCCAGCTACAGGGCCCTGGGCCCATTTAGAGACAGTGTATGTATGACCAGGCTGTAGCCTTCCTGGGCTGCAATTTCTGCCCCTAGTCTCTTGTCCTATTAAGTACTTTTAAAAAGCCCCTTAAGATTTCTGTAAAAGGAAAGATGTGAAGAATTCCAAGAGAGCTGGATAAACCTGGCATGGGGATTGTTGGGGGTTGAGTTAGTTCTGGGACGCGCGAAGGAAAGAATATCTAACCACACCAGGAAGCCTGCAGTTTCCCATTATGGCCACTGGAGGGCACTTCGACCATGAAATACCAGCACTCCACTTCTCTGGAACTGGGATTCAGTTCAACAATGTTAAGTCATCACAATAATGATAGCTCTCCTGTGTTGAATATCCAATACAGCACTAAATGGTTTAAATATATATTATTGCGTTCAATATTCACCACAATTGTTGTGAGTTATCTTGGATCTTTAGGAAAAACGGAGGCTTAAAGAAGACAAAGAACTCACCCAAGGTAACTCGGCTGAATACAATTTGGGACAAAGGACTTGAACCGAAGCTGTTGGGCACCAACTATAAACAGTGAATACACAGAAAGCTGAAAAGGGACTGTCTGGATAGAGGCAGATGAGTATGCTACGTAAATATTGTTACTGAACAATTTACACATATATGAAATTGGAAGGTGGCTTAGAGACAATCTGTCCATCTCATATGGTAATGTTTCTTTGTCCCCGTCCCCCCGCCCGCAATGATGTTAGTAAATAAATGAAGTGTTTCACAAAACAAAACAAAAAAGACTGGAACAACATTATAGACCAAGTGGATCTAACAGATATACACAGAACATTCCACTCAAGAGCAACAGCATTTACATTTCTCTCACGTGCATATGGAATATTCTCTAAGATATATCACATGTTAAGTCACAAATCAAGGCTGAACAAATTTAACAATACTGAAATCATACCATCATACCAGTTGTCTTTTTCCACTACAGTGGAATGAAACTAGGTATCAATAGCAGACGGAAAACTGGAAATACACAAGTATGTGGAGATTAAACAATGAACTATTAAATGATGAATGAGTCAAAGAAGAAATATTAGAAAGAATCTTGAGACAAACAAAAATGAAAACACAACATACCAAATCTTATGAATGCAGCAAAAGTAAGTACTAAGAGGGACATTTACAGTGATAAATGCCTAGATTAGAAAAGAACAATCTCAACTAACAACCTCACTCTACACCTCAAGGAAGGAAATAAAAAACAAACTCAACCAAAGTTAGCAAAATGAAGTTAATAATACAGAGTAGAACAGGAACACATCAAAAAGTGAATAGAAAAGAAATAGAAAAAATTAAGAGTCAAACTAAGAGTTGGTTTTTTGAAAAGATCAAAAAGACTGACAAACATTTAGCTAGACTAACTTAGAAAAAAAGACTCAAATAGAATCATAAATGAAAAAGGAGATACTACAACTGATGCCCCAGGAAAAAAAGATTATGAGACTACTATGAACAATTATATACCAAAAAAATTGTTTAACCTAGATGAAATGGATAAATTCCTACCAAATATGTAATCTGTCAAGACTGAGTCAAAAAGAAATAGAAGATCTGAACATACCTATAAATATTAAGGAGATTGTAAATCAATAATCAAAATCCTCCCAACAAAAAAAATCCTAGGACCAGATGGTGAATTCTACCAAATATTTAAAGAGGAATTAACTGTTCCAAAATATTGAAGAGGAGGGAATATTTCCAAACTTAATTTATGAGGTCAACATTATCCTGATACCAAAGCCAGAAAAAGACACTGCAAGAAAAGAAAACTACAGGCCATATCCCCAATGAATATAGATGCAAAAATCCTCAATACTATCAAACAAAATTCAACTGCACATTAATAAGTTCATATACCATGTCCAAGTAGGATTTATTCATAGGATGTAAGGAAATGAATTAACCTAAGAAAATGAATTAACATGATAAACTACTTTAACAAAATGAAAAATAAAAAACACAGAATCATCTTAATCCATGCCAAAAAAGCATATGACAAAATTCAACATACTTCTTTAATAAAAACACTGAACAATCTAGGAATAGAAGGAAATTATCTCAACATAATGAAGGCCACATATGCAAAGCCCACAGTGAGCATCATACTTAACACTAAAAAACCAAAAGCTTTTCCTCTAAGATCATTATCTCTATTAGCAGATGGCATGATCTTATATGCAGAATGATTCCACAAAAACCTATTAGAGCTAATAAATGAATTCAGTAAAGTTGCAGGATACAAAACCAACATCCAAAAATCAGTTGAATTTCTATACACTAACAATGAACTACTTGAAAAACAAATTAAGACAATAAGCCCATTTAAAATAGCGTGAAAATGAATAATATACTTATAAATTTAACCAACGAGGATAAACACTGAACACTATGACAGTGATGAACGAAATTGAAAAAAACACAAATAAATGGAACGATAACCCCACGTTCATGGATAGGAAGATCAACATTGTTAAAATGTCGATACTACCCAAAGCAATCTACAGATTCAATGTAATCCTCATCAGAATCCCAAGGGCATTTTTTGAAAAAATAGAAAAAGATTCATAAGCGTCATATGCAATCTCAAAGAATTCTGAATGGCCAAAATAACCTTGAGAAATAAAAACAAAGCTAGATACTTCTCAGTTAGTGACTTCAAAAGTTATTACAAAGCTACAGTAATCAAAACAGTATGGTACTGGCCTAAAGACAGACATATAGACCAATGGAATAGAATAGAAAGCCCAGGAATAAATCCATGCATGTACAGTCAGATAACCTTTGACAAAGTTGCTAAGAATATAAAACAGAGAAAAGATAGTCTCTTCAATAAATGGGGCTGAGAAAACTGAATAGCCACATGCAGTGGAATAAAATTGGATGCTATTTTACACCACTCACGAAAATCAACTCAAAATGGATTAAAGACATAAACATAATACTTAAATCCCAAAAAATCCACCATAAAAGTCCAAGAAGAAACAGGGGAAAAGCTCCTTGACATAGTACTGGAAGCAATTTTTGTTTTAATATGACATTAAAAGCACTGGCAACAAAAAGCACAAATGAAGTGGGACTAAATCAAATGAAAAAATTTCTGCATAGCAAAGGGAAAAGTAAGCAAAATGAAAAGGCAATCTTTTTGCAAATCATATACCTGATAGGGTGCTAATAGCCAAATATATAAGGAGCTCATAAAAATCAACAACATAAAAACCCCAAACGATACTATTACTACCGGGCACAGGACCTGGCTAAGTATACAAAATGATGCTTGACATCACTAATCATCAGGAAAATGCAAATCAAAACCACAATGAGGTATCCCATCACACCTGTTAGAATGGTTATTATCTAAAAGCCAAAAGGAAGTGTTGTTATGGATGTGGAGAAAAGGGAATTCTTGGACAATGTTGGTGGGATATAAAATTTGTATAGCTATTATGGAAAACCATATGAAATTTCCTCAAAAAACTAAGATCAATTACTCTATGATCCAGCAATCCACTTCTGGGTATGTATGCAAAGGAAATGAAATCAGGAACTCAAAGATATATCTGCATTTCCATGTTTACTGCAGCATTAGTCATAATAGCCAAGACTTGGAAATGACCTATGTGTCCATCAACAGATGAATAGGTAAAGAAAGTGTGGTACACAGAATGGAATATTATGAAGCCTTAAAAAAGAAGGAAACCTTGCCATTCATGACAATATGGATGAACCTGAAGGACATTATGGTAAGTGACATAAGCCAGACACAGAAAAATAAATTCTGTTTGATCTCACTTATATGTGGAATCTAAAAAAATCTAACTCACAGAAATAGACAGTAGAACTGGGGTTGCCAGGGGCTGGTGGTTGGAGAAAATGGAGGATATTGGTCAAAGGGCACAAGCTTTCAGTCATAAGGAAAATGAATTCTGGAGAGCGAATGTACAGCATGGAGACTATAGTAATAATAATGTATACTTGAAAGTTGCTAAGAGAGTAGATTGTTAGTGTCCTCACCACACAAAAAAAGGATACCATGTGAGGGGCTGGATAAGTTAATTACCTAGATTGGGAGAAACATTTCAAGATACATACATATATCAAATCATCATGCTGTATACCTTAAGTATATACAAGGTTTGTCAATCATACCTCAATAAAACTGGAAATAAGTTGAAAAATGAAATAAAGTAATAAACAATACAAAAGGGTAAGCCTCTAATGGGAGAATTTCAAATCCCAGTGATGACAGATATTTATAGAAATTATCCCTCTCTGTATGTGGCACTTATCACATTATACTGCCCAGTAAGGTACCTATTTCTGCTTACTGTAAGTACCATAATCTGCCAAAGTTAATGCTAAGTATAACCCTCTAAAGGAACAGAAATGTTTATCAGCTTTCCCAGGGTTATTGATACTGAAAATACAGTTCAGAGGTCTGTTATGTTTGTTAGTCTACCACACTTCAGAATGGTCTGAATCTGAGGTTCAGGGGATACCAAGCTGGGATAGGGATGGAAACAAGAGTTTCTGTGTTGAGATGAGATTCAAGGAGGGGAGACAGGAGCTGGGGCATCTTATAAATGGACACCCTGCCCACTACACACTACAAAATCTGGTAATTTGCTTCATTCTTTGCCTTGATTGTGTGAGGATGTGTTTGTGTGTTAGTGCATGTGTGCATGCATATCTGTATGTGTGCATATGTATGTTTAGGTAAACTGGGGACAGTGATATTAAGTAGTATCTTAAAAATTAAATACTTCTATATATGCCAAATATTTAGTAGAAATAAAAAATATTTACTATTGTGTTTACTGTATTGTTCTTAGGGCAGACAAGTGTATAGGAAAAATGTGATGCTCATGAATAATTACATCAGTGGGCTCATACTGTCCTATATTTAACACAGCTCTGATTTTTACTGGTCACACATTATTTTCTGTTTTTTAAATAACAATACATTAAGAGCAATAGATGCTCTTTCAGTACTTTGAACTCTATTATGTGTTTATCCTAACTTCAGAACACTTCTCATTCCTGAATCATCATGCCTAAAATTATCCCTTGACAAACTTTGGTTCTTTAAACTAATGAGAACAGAAAGTGAAATGTATTCCTTAAGACAGCCTTCCTTGGTCCCTTTTATTCCCTCCTCTCTTGGGGACCCTTACGTTTTAGAGATCTTTTAATTTAGGAGACAGAAGAGCCACCACCTCATAGCTTGCCATGCATTTTTTCTTCTGTTACCTTCCCTGCATGCCCAGCAAACAAGAAAAATTTGTAGTCATTAGGGCATAGAGTAATTTCTCTTAATTTACTCTTGATCACTGAAGAAAAAGGATATGTTGAGTTGGTTCATGAAGAAGCTGGTCAAATCCTGAATATTATTAGGTCAGCCTGTCTTCGTCTCATTTTGTTTCTTTTGCATATGTTTCCCACTAATTTCACAGATCTTCTGAATGACTTGAGATTTCTACCTATAGGTATACCCTCCTACACCTAGGTATAGCCTTCCCAGGGATGGAAAGCAACCTGGATATATTCAGTAGTTTATTTACATGACAGAGTTATCTAAAATGAATTTAAAGACAGACTTGGCCTGGGGCAGTTTTCAATTGGCCCAGAAAATTGACCCATGAAGAGAAAATAAATTCACCTGGTTCTGCTGCATGGGATGTTACCCACCACGATCTGAGCCTTACCACTCAAAGAATTGCAACTGGTTACAATATCCGGGTGGAATTTGGAGAGAGTTTATTGATGCAAAACAGGCTTAAAATACTCAAGTAAGTTGATTCCACTATGGCGTGCCAACACATTCTTTAACACTTTTGCCATCTAAAGGCAGGGCCTATGTTCCCTTTCACAAAGCCAAACTAGCACAGTGATTCTCTTGTAACCGACTGTGGCTAAAGTAATGCTGCATAACTTCTAGGTCTATGTCAAAAAATGCCATGCAGGTCTTTTGGAATACACACTGGAAATCCAGCTACCACGTACAAAATCCAACCACTTGAGACACACTATACAGAAACCACTACCCTATTAGCCAGTCATAGCTGTCCTATTAGCCAACAACTAGCATTAACTGCCAGTTACAAGAGTTAACCATTTGATCAACTAGATCAATCCTTCAGATGACTGTGGACATGGCCAATATGTGACTGCACCCTCATGAGGGAGCCTCAATCATTAAAATGTACCAAAAATGAATCTTAAACCTGCACATTCAGTGCACACAATGAGGAAAATTCTATTTTCTGTTGAATCTTTAAAAAAACACTCTCCTGTGTCAATAGTGTAAGAGGTCCACTCTATTACATCCTCAGAACCAAAATTGAACAAAATCAGAATCTATACTTTAGAAAATATTCTGTTGGCATTTTTGGCTATCTCTGTAATTTTAAGTTGTTTACTCAATAAGAGAGGGCTGTCAGAGTTCAGGACATAAGAATCAAATTTCGTATTTCATATTTTGAGTGCACCTGACACATATGATTGTATATCCTAGAACTTCTGATAAATGTATTCATCCACTAGGAAAGACTTTACTGAAATCTAAAGAAGTAGGTATATTTTATATTTCTGTTGAGACTCTCTTTGAACTTAATGCTTACAGAAATACATCAGAATAAAAGATACTAGCTGCTTCTAATTTTAAATAAAGCACCTAGAGATTATTTTTAATATTAATTAAAAATGAACTCAGAAAATTGTGCTTGTAATGAAACAAAATGATCGTTTCCCTTTTGTTTCTTTCACACAAATACATTACCGTAATTGCCTTTTTCTAACTTTAAAAAATATACAAGGGCATAAGAAACAGACCTTATCATGTTAGAGACTGAATCATATGTCATACATTTTTTGGTTGTACCCATAACAAATTAACCTCAAAGACATTTTAAAAATCAAGATACCCAGTGAAAATACAAAAATAAACTGAATGGCAGTTTGAAGAAATTGATTTTGCAATTGTCTTATATTTTCCAAAGGCCTAGTGAAAATAAGAAGGTATGTTTTAAATCCACTGGAATTAGACTGAGAAGAAATGAATAAATATAGAGGAATCAAAAAGTGAGAACTGAGCTCCTAATTTATTACTTTGAGAAGGCTGAGTCAGGCACAGCCACAATCTTGACCTGTCATCATGAAAAATATCAGATTCGGTTTATCTGTAAAATAATAACAGTAGTATTATGGCCACACAATAGGAAGGGACAATTAGGATAATATTACCCAAGACATTGAGAGAATGAATCACATTGGTTATCTGAATTAAAGTGGATGGTCAGTAGGATGTACCATGCTCCTGTTCTTCTCTATTTCTGACAGTAAACACAGGTCTTGGTCTATGTCTCCAACTAAGTAAATTCAGGCAGAGTTTCCAATTAGATTTGGAAAGAAAGTAGACTGATGAAAAGAACCTATTTTTCAATTTAGACAGAAAAAGATCATGATATTCTTCCAGAAAACTTATGCATTTCATTTTATATCTTTGAGTGTTTCCTTTGATGAGCATCATCCAGGATTTTCAGACTTTATTTATTATCATCTGTTATAACTGATGACTGAATTATATAATTATATCTGTCAAAAGCAACCACAAGTGTGGAAATGAAGGATTGAATTTCTGTTATTTTGAATTTGAATGCTTTAGTTCTTTTGTTTTTATTGAATTAAATTCTGGAGAAGATTAGAGAGTGATTAATTAACAAGGACAGAATATAATGATTCAAATACTCTGAACTATATGGATTATATATTTTCCACAACCAAGAAAGAATAAACATAATTTTCCTCATTGAAAGCCCATAAAGGTTATGAAATCAATTCACTTTCTCATATGTTAGATAGCATCTACCTTGCATCTCTTTAGCTAATTTTCACCTATTTGGGAAACATGTTATAGATCATCTAAAAAAGACTAAGGGCAAAGCCCAAATGTTGTGTAGTACAGATGTACATATAAAACTAGATGAACCAAAATCAATTTCCTGCCCAAGCGGCAGTTTTCTCAGAGCACACAAGTATGATATTAAAATTTCCTGCCTGCCAATAAGTAGAAGTTCATTTTTGCATTCCTGATTACAAAGGGACTATTTTAAAACTGGCCAAACCAACAAAGTAATACAGGCCAATCTGTGAAGAATATTTAATAAATTATAAGAGCAGAGCTCTAATCATGCCTATAACGGTGTTTATTTAGAACTGATTAACCCATTTAAAAATTTTGTTGATTACAATAAACAATTTACTTTGAAAAGACTCTAAATATATTGACATAATTGTCTTATGCAGTAAATAAGGATACAGATAGACACTACTTTAAATTACCATGACTGAGCTTTAAGAAATGTTTTTAAAAGAATTTTATAAGATTTCTCAAAAGAAATCACAGATAATTACATATGCCAGTATTCCTCCAAAACCTAGGAAATCCACCAATTTTCTGTTTTGTACCTAAGTATACTTCAAGGTGAGTTTCTCTTCAATAATCACTGTTACTTAGTGCCATGGAAACCAAAGTACTTGGGAATTTTCATCCTTTCAGAGCATACTTATTAAGCACCCCTTATATGTCTGACATTGACCAAGACAGTCCTAGTCCCTGCCTTCATTGAACTCAGGCTAATGGTGACAGCAGACATTACATGACAGGACTCACAATCAGACTTCACAAAACTAAAATCAAAGAAAACATCTTGAAACAGACTGGAGAGAATGAAATGTTACCTATAGGGGAACAACAATTCTAACGGCAGCACATTTCTCTTCAGAAACCACGCAAGCCAGAGGAAGGAGCACAATATTTTTTGACTGATGAAAGAAAAGAACTCTGAACCATGAATTCTATATCAAGCAAAAACAATTCTTCAGTAAGAAGGGGGAATAAAGACAATCTCAAATTGGAAAACTAGGAGAATGTGTCAGTAGCAGAGCTGACCTTAAAGCATAGCTGGAGAAAGTTCTCTTAACTATAAAGAAATGAAGCTAGAAGGAGGCTGGGACTTCAGAAGGGAAGAAAAACAAGGGAATGGATAAAAACAGGGGTAAGTATAATAGAACTATCCTCCTCATGAGTTTTTACAATTACAATTTATAAATGAAGCAAAAATGATAATATCAGACATGGTGCTCAATAGCATAGTGAAATAATTAAGACATTTACACCAAAAAGTGGGGAGGGTAAAGGGACCAGTGGAAATGAGGTTTCCACACTTATCTTGAGGTAGCAAAATGTCCCTAGCAGTAAACTCTAATGTGTTGCATATGAATATTGTAATACTGACAGCAAAGTATACAATGATATATATTTTAAGAAGCACTATAGGTAAATAATATTGGATTCTACAAACAGGTTACCAATCGAAAGGCAAGGAAAGGAAAACAAAGGGAAGAGAGATGAAATGAACAAACAGAATGAATAATAAAATGGCAGAGAAGGACTTAATGTATCAATCTTTAGATGTTAGTGATGTAAATGCACACCAATGGAAGTTAAGAGATTGGCAAAGTGAATTTAAAAAACATGGTCAAACTATATGCTGTTTACAAGAAGTGCACTTCAAGTTTAGTGACATAGGTAGCTTGAAAGTAAAAGGATGAAAAACATTATATCATGCCAATATTTATTTTTTAAAAGCACAAGTAAAGCAGGAGTGACTATACCAACATTAGATAAAATAGACTTCAAATAAATTTACCAAAGAGAAAGAGATGTTATATAATGATAGAGTACATATACCAACAATGACACCAAAATCCTGTATTTTCATGCACCAAATATCAGAACTTCAAAAATACATATAAGCAAAACAGAATTTAAACAAGAAATGGATAAACCTACAATGTCCAAAGATTTCAACATTCCTCTCTCATCAATTTTTAGAACTATGGTACAGAGAATCAATGAGGAAACAAATGAATTGAACAGTACAATAAAGCAACAGGCTCTAACAGATATTTATAGAACACTCCATCCAGCAAAAGAAAAGAAAACTGCAAGCCAATATTCCTGATGAATATAGGTGCAAAAATTCTCAACAAAATACTAGTAAACTGAATTCAACAGTAATTTAAGTTTCAAACAATCAAGTGGGATTTATCCCTGGGATGCAAAGATGGTTCCAATAAGCAAATCAACAAATGTGAAACACCACATTAACAGAGTGAAAGATAAGAATGTGATTATTTGAATAGATGGAGAAAAAACATCTGACAATATTCACCATTCTTTCATGAAAAAAACTCTTAAATTGGATTTGGAAGGAACATACCTCAACATAATAAAGGCCATATATGACATGCTCACAGCTAACATCATGCTCAATGTTGAAAGACTGAAAACTTTCCTCTAAGATCAGGAAAAAGACAAGGGTGCCCACTCTCACTGCTTTTATTCAAAATAGTACTGGAAGTCCTAGCCAGAGCAGTTCAGTAAGAAAAAAAAATAAAAGACATCCATAGCAGAAAGGAAGAAGTAAAATTGTCTCTTTTCTTTTGGTGATATGTTAAATATAAAAAATCCTAAAGACTCTGCCAAAAATCTCTAAGAATAAATAAATTCAGTAAGGTCACGGGGTACAAAATCAACATACAGGAATTAGTTGCATTTCTACATACTAATAATGAACTATCTGAAAAATAAAGAAAACAGTCCTATTTCCTAAAAACATCAAATAGAATAAAATAGAAATAAATTTAACCAAGGAGGTTAAAGATCTGTATACTGAAAACTGTAAGACTTTGAAGAAGACACAAGTAAATGGGAAGCTATACTGTGTTTATGGATAGGAAGAATTAATATTGTTAAAATGTCCATACTACCCAAAGCCATCTATAGAGTCCAGCAATCCCCACCAAAATACCAATGGCATTTTTCACAGAAATAAAAAAAATAATCCTAAAATTCATATGTAATCACAAAAGACCCCAAATAGCCAAAGCAATCGTGAGTAGAAGAACAAAGCTAGAGGGATGACACTTACTGATTTCAAACTATATCACAAAGCTACAGTAATTATGAGTTTGTAATGTATATGTATTACAAATATAATATATATATATATTATATACAAACATAGCCTTGTGATATACTTTGTAACAGTGCGGTCCTGGAATAAAAATAGACACACAGACCAATGGAACAGATGTGAGAGCCCAGAAATAAACTCACATATATGGTCAACTAATATTAGATAAAGGATCCAAGAATACTGAATGGATAAAAGATAGTCTCTTCAATAAATGGTGCTGGGAAAACTGGGTAAAAAGAATGAAATTGGACCCCTATCTCATACCGTTCATGAAAAATAACTCAAAATGGATTATAGACGTAAACTGAAGACCTAAAATCACAAAATAAGACAAATAAGTTGAGGATCTAATGTTACATGGTGACTATAGTTAACAGTAACGTATTATATATTTGAAAGTTCCTCTTAGGTCTTAAATGTTCTCACCACAATAAAAATAATGGTAATTAATTTAAAAAGATCAAAGTAAACCCACAGCAAGTAAAAGAAAGAAAACAAAATAAAAGCAGAAATCAATTCAAACTGAAACATAAAGTCAATAGAGAAAATCAATAGAAAGAGTTGATTCTTTAAAAAATGGTCAGTAAAACTGACACACTGCTAGCACAGCTTGCAATGATAAAAGAGAGGCTGCACATGGCCAATTTGAGAAATAAAAGGGGATATCATGGAGATACTGCAGATATTAATAGAAAAATAAGAGCGTTCTATGAACAACTACACACAATAAATTTGATAATGTGGAAGAAAAGGAACAAATAATTGAAAAGCGCAACCTACTAAAACTCAGACAATATGCAGTAAATAACCTGAATATGCATATAACTATTAAGGTAATTAAATCAGTAATTTTAAAGAGTTGTGAAAAAGAAATTTCAGGCCCACATACTTTCACTGGATAATTTTACCAATCATTTAAAGGAGAATTACAGTCAACTGTAGATTATATCTCACAAAAAAGAGAACAGGAAGATTTCCTAACTCATTTTTTTGAGTACATCATTACACATTTAGCAAAACCAGACATAGTGAATTAATAATAACAATAATAACTTAAAAACTAAACTATAAGTCAATATTTTTCATGATCTTAGGTACAAAAATCCTGACCAAATTTTAGCAACCTTAATCCAGCAATGTATAAAAAGAAATATATACCAAGTAGGCTTTACTCCAGAAATGCAAATCTACTTTAATATTTGAAATTTGATGAATGTAATTCACCATCTCAATAAGCCATAGAAGAAAAATGTCATGATGATGATATTAAACACTGCAGAAACATTTGATAAAATTCAAAACCCCCATTTTATTGATAAAGACTTTTAGAAAATTACAATAGAGAAATTAGGAATTGTCTTCTGCAAAATATATGTTGAAGTCTTAACCACCAGTGCCTGTGAATATGACCTTATGAATAGGGTCACTGCATATGTAATCAAGTCAAGAAGAGAACATTCTGAATTTGGGTGGGCTCTAGTCCAATATGACTGTTGTCCCTATCAGAAGAGGAGGGAGATACAGATAGGGACAAAGAGAATGCCATGTGACAATGGAAGCAGAGATTGGACTGATGTGTCTACAAGCCATGGAAGCCCAAGTTTTCAGTCAACACCAGAAGCAAAGAAAAAGGCATGGACCAGATTCTCCCCTAGAGATTAGAGAGAGAGCATGGTCCTGCCAACACCTTGATTTCTGACTTCTATTCTCCAGAACTGTGACAGAATACATTTCTGTTGTTTTTAAACCATGTTACAGCAGCCCTAGGAAACTATAGCAGAGGGGAAGTTTCCTCAACCTGATGAGAATCAACTGTAAAAATCTTACATTTAACATCATATGCAATGAAAAATGACTGAATGCTTTCCATCTAAGTTTAGAAAAAAGGCAAAGATATCCACTCTGATCACTCCTATTCAATACAGTACTAGGAGTCCTCCCTCACCAGTGAAATAAGGCATAAAAGGAAATAGAGTCATGCAGATTACAAATGAAGAAATATAACTGTCCCTACTTATAAAAGATGTGGTTATCTATGTAGAAAATGCCAAGTAATAAAAAAACAAAGCTTGTTGAACAAATAACTTTTCATCAAATTCAGAGGATAAAAGATAAACACAGATGAAAATTTCCTCAGCAAAATATCAACAAATCAAATCCAACAATGAATGAAAAGACTTACACACTACAACCAAGTGGGATTTATTCCAGGTTTGCAACACCACTTCAACATTTGAAAACAAATTAGTTTAATTGATAATCACATGAACAGTCTAAGAAGAAAAATCATGACTGTTTCAATAGATGCAGATAAAGCATTAGACAAAATCCAACAACTGTTCATGATAAAAAGCTTTCAGTAAACTAGGAATATACGGGAACTTCTTCAATGTGATAAAGAGGATCTATAAAAAACCTACAGCTAAAATCATACTTAATGATGAGAAACTAGATGTTTTCCCCTCAAGATAGGAAACAAGACAAGGATGTTTCATCTCACTACTCCTATTCAACTTCATACTGGAAGTCCTAGACAGTACAGTAAGACATTAAAAGGACATAAAAGGTATACAAATCAGGAAGGAAGAAATGAAACTGTCCTTGGTTGTAGATGACATGATTGTCTACATAGAAAATCCAAAAGAATTGACAAAAAAAATTGCCTGGAACTAATAAGCAATTATAGCAAAGTTGCAGGATATAAGGTTAATTATAAAAGATAACTGCTTTCCTATATACCAGCAATGAACTGGAATTTCAAATTGAAAACAAAACACTATATTAGTACTGAGAAAAGAAAGAGTTGCAAGTAACAAAATATGTGCAAGATCTAGATGAGGAAAACTACAAAATTTTGATGAAGTAACCAAAGTAAAACTATATAAATGGAGAGATATTCCATGTTCATTGCTAGAGAGACTCAATATTATTAAAGTATCAATTCCTCTAAACATTATCTATAGATTTAATTCAATCTAAATAAAAATATAATAAAAATTTATTTTGAGATACCTACAACTGATTGTGAAGTTGATATGAAAAAGCAAAACACCTAGAATAGTCAAAACAAAAATGAAGAAGAAAGTTGCAGGACTCACATTACCTGATTTCAGATCTTATGATAAAAACTACAGAAATCAAGGCTTCATAGTATAGGCGAAAAATTAACATATACATCAGTGGTACAGAGTAGATAGCCCAGATACAGACCTATATGAATATAGGCAACTATTCTTTGACAGGAGAGTAAAGGCAATTTAATGGAGAAAATATCATCTTTTCAACAAATGGTGGTAGTACAACTGGAAACTCATATGCAAAAGAAGAGAAAAAAAGAGACAAGACTCTATACTTAAACCTTATATCTTTCAGAAAAAGTAACTCAAATGTGTATGATAGGCCTAAATGTAAATGGCAAAAGTGTAAGACATCTACAGAAAACATAGGAAAAAATGTAAGCAACCTTGAGTTTAGTTATGAGTTTTTAGATACAACACCAAAAGCATTACCTATGAAAGAAAAAATTGATAAGTTGGACTTTATTAAAATTAAAAAGTTCCACTCCATGAAAGACACTGTTAAAAGCATTAAAAGATAAGCGACAGACTGGGGGAATATATTTTCAAAACAAATATCTGATAAAAGATTTACATCCAAAATTTACACGACTCTTAAAATTCAACATTCTGTATAATACTGTAATGGTAGATACATGTCATTATATACTTGTCAAAATCCATATAACTGTACAACAGAAAGAGTGAACCGTAATGTACACTATAGTCTTTAGTTAATAATACTCAATATGGATTCATCAATTGTAACAAATACATTAATGCAAGGTATTATTAATAGGGTAAACTGTGTAGAGGGTTGGGAGGGGCATATAAGGGAACTCTTTCTATGTACAATTTTTTTATGTATACCTAAAAAATGGTTCTAAAAACAAAGCCTATTAAAAATGTATGATTCAATATTATCTACTCCCACCAAATCTCAATATTACACAAATTTCTGTCTATTCATGGTAAAGATAATACTTTGCTTTTCTCCATATGCTTTATAGGGTTATACTAAGCAGCTGAAGATGTGAATATTGTTTCTAATAATATTCCTTCTTATTCCTTCAATTGGGGTACATGTTCATGAGCCAGTTATTATACTACTTGCCATGAATTACCTGGCACAAACTGTTACCCTTTCTTGTGTTACAAGGGCTGCTCTTAATAACTGTCCATTTTGCATTAGATATAAGACCCTCAGCAATCCCTTACTGTGTGCTGTTATGAAACAAAACTTTATTCCTAAAGATTACTTACTTAGTCTGATAATTTTAGAGAAGAATTGCAAAATATAATTGCTTTACTCATTTTCTGACCAAAATAAGTTTAGTTCTCTGACCACAAAAATTAATTAATAGTATCATTCATTTATTAAATATTCTCTAAATATTATGCATTATTTTAAATAGTCTTATAATTCAAGGTCTTGTTTGCCACATATGCTATAAGCCTATTCAAAGTATTTTTAAACTATTAACAAAGCTGCTGCTTTAATGTAAAGCAATATTTATATCTCCTTTAATGAGATGAAGCAGAAGCATCTTTGGATTGTTATGAAACAGATAAAGGATATTTTTTGACTCCAGAGTTGAGAATTTTACATCATGGTTCCCTCCCCACAATTTTTTTTTTTCTTAACTAACTCCAATGATTACATCTTTTTTTTATTAAAGTATTATTGATATACACTCTTATGAAGGTTTCACAAGAAAAATAATGTGGTTACTACATCTACCCATATTATCGAGTCCCCCCATACCCCATTGCAGTCACTGTCCATCCAGTGATTACATCTTATAAGGGAACATAAGGGCTCTGCATGCCTATCAAACTCTCATCAGCAAATTACATTCCTGCCAAACAAAATGCCTCATATTTTTGTTATTCCCTCAAAAGCATACATTCTGAAAGTTGATCAGTTGAGCATTTTGCTATCAACATTTACAATGTCTAGAGATATCACATCCATTGACAAAGTGCTTTCAAAGGCCATTTTAAATGTTCAATTAAGGAAAATAAGACATATACATACATATATATATATCAGTAAGCACTAATATAGACACTGAAACTTTATATGGAACAGAAAATTAAAGTACACAATATGCAAGCTATATATATCTATTTAATATTATATATATTTAATACTTAATTTTCTAACTTTTGTGATTTCTAGCTTGATCCTTGAGCTGTTTCTATTCATTCTAATTTTGGGAATTTATTCATTTATTATGTGATCAGTAAACTAATCACGTTTACTGAAGTCCTATAATGCATGTAAAACAATTCACCAAATGCTGATTTTGTGCTGTAGAATCTCATGTTCTTGAAGAATGAGAGATAAAAAGGATATCAAATATTTACTCTGTTGACCACACAACAGACTTACAAGCACAGAGGAATGGAAAAGGGCAGGTATGCAATAAGTAGTGAATTAATAAGTCAGAAATGGTCACCACATCATTCAGCTTTGCCACTGAGGCAGGATAAATAAACAGAATCAGAAACTCCAGGAGCCTTATGGTTCTCCAGTTAAGTACTTCTGAATGGATGCCAGTTCAGCCTTACCTGCTCCCACAGTTCCAAGTACTTTCAATTCTTTCAGTAGAACTCACTACCTCATCTCTCTAGAGCTTTGTATATATTATGCCCTCTTCTTGGAACTTTTTCACTCCCTTCCCTACTCTGTTTTGCAAATGACCATTTAACTTTCTTCAAGACCCAGTTTAAAATGTCTGTTGATTGAAATATTTATTGAGCACCTAGGTAGTGAGTTTGCAAAGATGAATATAGCATGGTCCCATGTGGAACTCACTTTCTATAGAGTAAAATATAATTAGAATCAAACACCACCTTTCCGAATGCTTAGTCCTTAATAATACAAAATAATTATAAAGTTCTCTCTTCTTTGTATTTGCCTGAAGCAATCAGCTTAGTGCCTTTTAGTTGATTTCACAACCAAATTAATATTTATTGAATACTAACTTTGATTCAAGAATTTACAGGAGAAAAACATATTAAAAATCTTATTATCCTCCAAAATAAATAGCCAAAATGTGGATTTCATACTGGGTTTATATTTTCATATTAAGATAGTGTCATTTTGCTCTTTTGCAGACAACAGTAATTTTTCTGAGAGGGCAGTTGCATTATATTGTCTAACTGAAACATTTAGCTTTGGAAATTCTGTTGAATAAATATGATGACTTATTCTAAATTATTTTTCTAAGGTTGATTCATTACTAGATATTTAACAAAAATTAATTCTGAACAAAATACAGTACTGGAAATACAAAAAATATATGAGAAATTGCAAAAAAAATCCTACATATTGCCTAGGAATAACTAAGGGATATATACATATATATTATATATATATAATACATACATATATTTTATGTATCATATATTACATACTACATAATACGTGTGTGTGTATATATATATATAAATAACATGGCTGAGATTAGGCACATTCATTAAAAGGGAAACAATTATTGGTTTACAGAGTGCTATAGGAGTTTAAAATCTCAATGGTTAAGTAAGATTATATTGTGATGAGAAGAACAATAAGTAGAATTTGGAAAGTTGGACAGGAGATAAGGGTACTTTAGAAGCAGAAAGAAAATGAAGACAGGTAAGATGGAGTAATGGTAAGATAGGCTCTGAGAGCACTTTTCTTAAGACTGAAGCAGAAGATTTCAGACAGCAGAGACAGAAGATCTGGAAGGTTACAGCGGACAAGGATCATGAACAGCATGAATAATTTAGATGCCATCCTGGGTAAGCAACAGGGAACTGTCAAATGTTTCTGACATAGGAAGTCAAATGTTAATAACATTGTTTTAAGGAGACTTGTTTTACTGCAGTGTATAAATAGATTAGAGAAAAAAGGGACTGCAAAGAGAGAATCTAATGAGGTAATTTCAGTTGCTCAAACAAGTGAAAACCATCTGAATTAGGATGGTATTAGTGAGATAAAATATATATATAAGAATTAAGAGTAGCAAATGGTAACAATATTGAGTATAAATGAAAAATATAATTTGAGGAGTTTATTTCCAACTGGGCTGTGTGTGTGTGTGTGTATGTGCCATTATTGAACTTGAGGAAATAACTTCTTATGATGAAATCAGTTTAAACTATTTCACTGGCTCTGGGGAACTTTTCAAAGGCATTAAATCAATTTTCGGGTATACAAAAATATTTAATAATGTGAAATATCTTGGAAGTTGTTGAATAAAACTATGACAGATTTAAGATGGTTAAGTGAAACCCAATCCTATCAAATGTGAGAGCTCCAAATATAACAAATATATATTTAACTGTCCATCATTCATTTTGAACTAGGTTCATAGAATGCCTTCATGCATGCCCAGTACCTTTGTGAAGTTAATTTCTATGGTAAATACAGGAACTAGCATAAGCCATCATGAAACACAGGCAGGCAAGTCATTAGTTTTAGAAAAGAAGAAAACAACTGCTGCCTTCCCATGTTCCACTTCTCAGGTCCTTGGCAGCATTAAGTGGGGAACATGCTCACCATGAGCCAGTAACATGAAACCCTTCTTTCTCCACTCATCAAAGCTTAGCTCTCTGTGTTCAGCAGACAGCTTACTCTTATGAAGAAAGGATGTGACCCACACAGACTCTGTAGTGAAGAAAATTAGAATGATTACCATCAGACCCCAGCCAGTACATAGAATTTCAGGGAGCATTTATAGGCAACTATGTATTTAAGACATATTGCATAAGACTCATTTTCAGTTGATTGGGTGATGTTAACAAGCCCTCCCTCCCTCAGAAGCAACTATAATACTGGACAAACTGTTAAAAATAATCATTTCTGCATTCTGGAGATCCACCAAATGTATACAACAAACTGAGAGGTGCATATTCATGAAAACTACAGATCTTCAAATACAAATAGTGTAAGAAATCACAGGCAAAAGACAACATATTGGAATTCCAATTGTCAGTTCTGCATAAGGAGCTTGTAAATCACCATTCCATTCTAACAAGTAAAAACTGAACAGATTGAAACATCAACAATGTTGGATCCGTAAGAGAAGGAAAGAAAGAAGGCAAATTGCTGACCTAAAGATTAGACAGAAAGACAAGCAAATACAGAGGGATGCGGCTTACTAGAGCAGAGACTCATGAGCAGAAACCATCACAGGAACCAGCACCAGGGCAGGAAAACCTAATTGATGAATTGCCGGAGGCTCACTCAGACAAGTCTGACAGTTTAAATCTCCAGGGGGACCCAGTCATAAGGATACCTCACAATATTGTGAGATTTACCTCCAGTAGCTCGAACATGCTCCCACAGTAAATATCAGAGAAAAACTCTTCCAGGCTCCCCGCAGTGGAAGGGGAATGGAACCACTGTGAAATATGCCAGAGCACTCTTCTTTTTAACAAGATCTGCCCTCAGGGCAAACTAATTGACCGGAGCATGACCTGCCACAGTATTAGCAGAGCCCAACTGATGCAGGGAAGGGAAATACCCAACTCCAGCCCAATCTACCACGTGTCCCCCCTAAAGGGGGAATAAAATGAGAAACACTTGTGGAGTTTATAGTCCAGAGGCAGAGGTTGGGACTGATAACTAATCAGAGGGCTATAGAAGTCTCCCTCTCCCACAGCACACCACCATGGTACTAAAGGCCTATTTGCAGCAGTTTCTGTTACCTAGTATATCAAGTCTGGCTATCAAGAAAAAATATTGTAAGACATACCAAAAAAGCAAAAAAAAAAATTTTTTTCAAGAGACAGAGCAAACATCAGAAAGACATAGCAGGGATATTGAAATGATCAGATTGGGAATTTAAAAGAACTGATTAATATGTTAACAGCTCTAATGGAAAATGTAGACAGCATGAAAGAGTAGATGGGCACTGTAAGCAGAGAGATGGAAATACTAGGAAAGGACCAAAAAGAAATGCTTGAGATAAAAAATACTAACAGAAATGAAGACTGCCTCTGATGGGCTTATTAGTAGACTGGACATGGCTGAGGAAATAATCTCTGAGCTAGAGACTATATCAATGGAATCCTTGAAAACTGAAAAGCAAGGAGAACAAAGACTGAAAGAAAAACAGAACAGAATATCCAAGGACTGTTGGATAACTACAAAAGGTGTAACATATATGTAATGGCAATACCAGAAAGAGAAGGAAGAGAAAAAAGAACAGAAGAAATATTGGAAACAATAATGACTGAGAATTTCCTCAAATTCATGATAGACACCAAACCACAGATGCAGGAAGCTGAGAGAACACAAAGCAAGATAAATGCAACAAAACAAAAACAAAAACCAACCACACAAAAAAATACATCCAGGAATATTATTTTCAAATTACAGAAAGTCAAAGATAAAGAAAAACTGTTGAAAGAAGCCAGAGGGGAAAACACCTTACATATATAGAAACAAAGATAAAAATTACATCACACTTCTCAGAAACCATGCAAGCAAAAGAGTAGAGTGAAGTATTTAAAGTTGTGAGAGAAAACAAAACAAAAATTGCTAAAAAAAATCAATTAAAAAAAAAAAGACTACATACTGGGTGACTTTATTTATATATGTCTAGAAAAGGCAGTTACAGAGATGGAAAGCAAATCACTGGTTGCCTAAGACTGGGGGTGGGAGTAGAAGTTGACTGCAAAGAGGCTTGAGGGAAATTTGGGGTGAGATGGGAGAGTTCTCCACCTAGAATGTGGTCATAATTGCTATTTCTATAAACTTTCCAAAAAATTATTGAAATGTACACTTACAATGGGTACATTTTCTGATATGTATGTTATACCTCAAGAAAAGCTGTGAAAATATATTTTACATGTGAGATAAATAAATTATGGTCATGCTGCCTATGTTACCACAAGTAAAACAAATACAGCTATAGTTGAGAAGAATAATAATATAGAAAATGTAATCAATATAGGTTCCCAATAATCTCTACTTAAAATACTTGAAAACTCAAAACCTTTAAAATTTACTGAAAAACATTTCATCTATAATTGAAAAAATACATTAAAAGATAATTTGAAAAACAAATAGAAATACTATCCTAAATTTCAACATCTAATTATTTACTTCTTGTTTTTTGACCTTCACTTTGTAGACTTTATTTTCCAATTTTTAAATAAAATGTTATGAAATACATAAAGCTTTGATTCATAAGCAGTACTGCTCTATCTTGTCCAGCAAAAGATGACATAATAGAATTGTCCACTTTAAATTTTGTTTCCCAGTTCAGCATAAAGTACACTCACAAAACCAGTAACATACTTTTGGTTGATGTGTTACCTTGTCTGACTTGTCAGCCTGAAGTCAACAATAGATTCCTTAAATAAGTCAACCCCTTCAATATCAATGACATTGTGCACATCAGGCTCAATAGCAACCAGTATTATGGGAAACTTCCAGATCCATCTGTTATGCACGCTATTTTCAGTATAATTTGAGACCTTGAATAGAAAAAGAGATCATAATGGATACTACAATGAAACAAGCACAGAATACAATATAGCAAATCAATATCTAAGGTGAAAATGTGAGCAAACCTTGGGGATTCAGTAAAAATACTGGGATTTTTAATTCCTAAAAAAATGTGGATGACTGTTAATTACACTTTAGGAATACTTTTTAGGTCACAGGTTATATTTTCATTCTCCCTTCAAGGTAATTATTTTGCAGCACATATTATTTACTCTCTAGTTATTTACTAAGAAGCAGTAACATAAGCAGAATTTCCTCCAAATTTTCTGTAACCAGCATAGAATATGATAATATTTAAGAGTCTCAGAGGAGACTGGCAAATGGACGCAAGTGTTATGCTAATAGGTATTCTGTATGGGGATTTTCTGTTCAAAATGAAACATTGTGGAAGTTGTTATAACTCTTGCCTCACAGACAAAAACTATACTTTCTGTGAACACTTACAAAGTCCCATAAAATCGACTTAAAGATTTAAAAAATTAACTTGTAATTGAGACAGACCACAAACATCTTATTCAATAACATATAACTGAGTGGCAGTTGAATTAATGCAGAGAGTAGAGATAGCATTTCCAAACATTTGGCTATGAAGACGACAATGGAGACATAGGGCTGTAGCTGAAGTTGACGAATGGTTACTTGTTCTGCTTGCTTAGGGTGGAAATGACTCAAACATGTAATGGTGTAGCTGCAATGTCATATGTCAGACAGGACAAAGAAATCACAATCCTCTTATATAAACTGTCAGAAAGAACAGTTCTGGCAACTTTTATCCTCTTCAGATAAGACTATAAAATTATTCCACCATTTGGGAAACAACTGGAAAATATCTTACCAAATTTGAAAGCTGCATATAGTAAACCAGCAATTTCACTATAGTAATTTCCCCTAGAGATATGTCTCAAAGATTTCAAGAAGTGATGTGTATAAGGATGTTCATTGTTGCATTGTTTATATTATCAAAAAACTGATACCAAATTTAAAAACGTTTCCTGCAATAGAGTGCTGATAACAAGAAAAATGTCTTGCATTTAAACAGTGGGATACTATGCAGTGTAACTTAGCCCATGACGACTCATATATCATCTTAAACTTATATCCAAAATGTAAACCCTAAACCTATACCTCTCTCACACTCTTCTGTCTAGTAAGTGAAATTATATTCCTCTCAGTACTATTTCAAGAGCACTCTTTCAATAACTTGTCTTCCCATATCTACTCTTGTCATCTCACAGGACGAGAGAACTTTCATAATTTCAAGCTAGTGTTTTATTTTGTTTTTTTTCTTACCTAAATCTGAATCTACCTTTGAACCATCCCAAATTCATTTGGAGGAAGGAATGGCAGAAGTAAATGAATATGTACACATATGCACAAAATAGATTTGTTAAATTACATCAGATCATCACATAGCACTTAAAGAATTTTGTGAATCATGCATACAAGTTGCCTTTCATCCTGTGCATCAGTCCCCTAAATATTTACCTTTCAGTCATTTTCAATTTTTTCTAGCATAAAAAACAAATTTGTAGCCTCAAGAACCTATGTGATCAGATCCTGTGCCAAAATCTCCAACCTTACTTTTTCCTTTGCTCTCTGTGTTAGAAAAAATATTGGCCTCCTTACTATTCATTCTTCATGCCAAATGTTTTCCTGTCTCACAGCCTCTGTATTTATTGTTCCTCTGTCTTATATACTCTCCCAAGTTCTTTTCATCTATAAGGTCTTTGTTCAGACATCACCTCTTCATGGAAGCCTAACTGTCCATCTTATCTGATGTACATCCTTCATAGCTCTCTATTTCTCCTTATTTATTTCCTTCTCAGGGCAATCTGAAATATTATTGTTTACTTATGCATTTAATCCTCTCTTATATATCACTCTCACTAGACTATGTACTTCAAAAGTGAAGGATTTTGTCTCTTTTGTAGATGCTAAATGATTTTTTAATAAATGAAAGAACATGTTGTAATGAACAATGTTTAAATGAACAATGGCCTTCTATTCATCAGGCCAATTCTTTGAGTTAGTGGAAAGCCACTGAATCAGTCTTCTTGGCCCATATCAAGAAGAATCAATCACTTTCAAGGATGACATAGTGAACCGTTTTATTGTTAATACTGTGGATTCATAACAGTGCACACATGCGATATTTCCTATGCCAAGTCAGCTACCCCAAACTCTGAAACAGAATTTTGGATTCTCATTCTGTTCATCTCTTGAGCAAGTAAAGAGTGCCAGGAAAAAGTCAACCTGAGATAATTATTATCTCTAAAATACCCAAATACAAATGATATCTATTATTTATCTATTTAAAAAATGTTCAGACTGCTGTTAAATTAGAATCATCAGACTGATTCATGATAATATTTTTTGTTGATATTTTCTTACTGATACGTAATAATATTAACTATCAATCTCTTAAGTTTTTTTATTAGACCCTTGATATTTACTGAAAGAAAAGGTCAAGACCTGTAGGAACTATATTCTTGGTTATTTTTTTTTTTCTAAAATCATCATTTAGGGCATTGACCATTATTTTTATTATGTTCAACACTCTTCAGTGAAAGGATGAATGTGAAAAAATTACCTTGTATTTACTGTTGTGAAAAATGTCCCTTTTACCTAAATATGAAAATTTTGTTGTCCTTTTTAACCTTTCTAACTAAGAAGAAAAGAATTCAATACTTATTTTAATTACCTAGGTAAAATATGGTTTGGATATAATTATTTTTTGTTCTTTTTGATAATTTAGAGCTCTTGGTTTTATTTTGGTTTTTCTCATTTAACTGTGGGTCTTGTAGTAAATCATCTCAAACACATATAGAAGAAAGACTAACACAAGTAAATGAATATATACATATACACACAAAACAAAATTATTTGGTTACCACAGTTCAACATACAGCTCACATCTATTTATGAATCATGCATACAAGTTGTCCTAAATCAGTTTCTCAAATAATCACCAAAAAGTTCTAAATCCACCAATGATGAGTGAATATGAATTCACAGGGTTTTACTCATATTCACTAATGATAACATTTCTCCCTTTTGGTTCTTGTCAGTAATTTCCATATCACTAAATCAACACAATACAAAGCTAAAATGTGAAAAAAACTAACAAATAAACAGAAAACTGTTAAAATCAAAGACAAAGGGGATAATGTCAATGTTTATAACATACTTTCTTCTTACAACTTGATTTTATTACTGCTTCCTAAAAATGACCCTGCTATGTTCTGGTTACTGGATTACATATTCAAAACCCCTTTAAATACATGCCTGGCTACATCATACGTAAACTAGGGAAATGAAAAAAGGCACAAATAATATTTTCAGTTGTCCTTTCATTGTAAGGTTGGCTGTATTTTGTACATGGTGTATAGTGTGGTTCTGATCAGTATGTCTACATTAAGACACAAATAAAACCCTATGTCAGATGTACTATATCATATAGTACTGGCAGGTGTTACATATCAGTTGCTTAAAAAATAAATATAAAGATACTAGATGAGGTTTCCTACAGGACAGATATTCAAAGCTCACTATTTTCACAGGTTACAATCTGACCCTCTTAAACCCAACTAAGGGATGTGCAATGTTATAGTTTTGGGTGGTAAGATGGTAGTGCTAGCAATTGCAGAGTAGAGCACAGTGTATTAGGCATTTTCATCATTTGAACTGGTTCTGAAAAGTAGTATCAAAAACTGTCATGTTACTAGAAAGCCCAGGTATAAACCCAACCATATATGGTCGATTAATATATGATAAAGGAACCATGGATATACAATGGGGAAATGACAGCCTCTTCTTCAACAACTGGTGTTGGCAAAACTGGACAGCTACATGCAAGAGAATGAAACTGGATTATTGTCTAACCCTATACACAAAATTAAACTCAAAATGGATCAAGACCTGAATGTAAGTCATGAAACCATAAAATATTTAGAAGAAAACATAGGCAAAAATCTCTTGAATATAAACATGAGCAACTTTTTTCCTGAATGCATCTCCTCAGGCAAGGGAAACAAAATAAAAAATGAACAAATGGGACTACATCATGCTAAAAAGCTTCTGTACAGCAAAGGACACCATCAGCAGAACAAAAAGGCATCCTACAGTATGGGAGAATATATTTGTAAATGACATATCTGACAAGGGGTTAATTCCAAAATATTTAAAGAACTCACATACCTCAACACCCAAAAAGCAAATAACCCTATTAAAAAATGGGCAGAGGATATGAACAGACACTTCTCCAAAGAAGCAATTCAGATGGCCAACAGGCACATGAAAAGATGCTCCACATCACTGATTATCACGGAAATGCAAATTAAAACCACAATGAGATATCATCTCACATCAGTTAGGATGGCCAACATCCAAAAGACAAGCAACAACAAATGCTGGTGAGGGTGTGGAGAAAGGGGAACCCTACTACACTGCTGGTGGGAATATAAGCTAGTTCAACCATTGTGGAAAGCAATATGGAGGTTCCTCAAAAAACTCAAAATAGAAATACCATTTGACCCAGGAATTCCACTCCTAGGAACTTACCCAAAGAAAACAACTTCTCAGATTCAAAAAGACATATGCACCCCTATGTTTATCGCAGCACTATTTACAATAGCCAAGAAATGGAAGCAACCTAAGTGTCCATCAGTAGATGAATGGATAAAGAAGATGTGGTACATATACACAATGGAATACTATTCAGCCATAAGAAAACAAATCCTACCATTTGCAACAACATGGATGGAGCTAGAGGGTATTATTCTCAGTGAAACAAACCAGGCGGAGAAAGACAAGTACCAAATAAGTTCACTCATTTGTGGAGTATAACAACAAAGCAAAACTGAAGGAACAAAACAGCAGCAGACTGGCAAACTCCAAGAAGGGACTAGCAGTTACCAAAGGGGAGGGGTGGAGGAGGGTGAGTGGGGAGGGAGGGAGAAGGGGATCGAGGGCTATTATGATTAGTACACATGGTGTGGGGGGAATCATGGGGAAGATAGTGTAGCTCAGAGAAGACAAATAGGGACTCTGTGGCATCTTACTACACTGATGGACAGTGACTGCAATGGGGTATGGGGGGGGACTTGATAAGGGTGAATGTAGTAACCACATTGTTTTTCATGTGAAACCTTCATAAGAGTGTATATCAATGATATGTTAATAAAAAAAAACTATCATGTTGCCAATGTACAATGCCAAGTCAATCTTTTTTTTTTTTACAAAGCGGACTTCTCTCTTTTGTTAATATTATACTCCAATATAGGGAGTTTACAATCCATGAAAACATCTCAGATTGCCAATCATTTTGATGATTTTTTTCTCATTGGAATACTTTTCATAGCTTGAAAGCTAGAAATAACCTAGCGCAAAATATTTACCTCAACAGTATCAAAGAAGTAATACAGTCCAAATATATAAAGATGGAATGCAAAAAGATTATTTAGCTTAAAAGAGTCACAATATTTTTTAAAGAAAAAGGGGTAAATGTAGGCTTACTTCAATGGTTTCTTTGGTGCAAATACCATACTGAAGACCAATGTTATCTTTTCATCCTTCGTACTATAAAATATTTTGATCAAATGTAAGGTCATGCAGGATTCCAAGTTAGACTTCACAACTTCAGATTCAAACTGAATTTCATATTCAAATTCACGTTTTATCGGCTTATCTATGGAAAAATCAAGATCCAAGTGCATTTCAATTTAACTAAATATGTGTAGATGGAACATCAGTTACATATCAACACCAAGTGTGCACAAGTATTTAGAGGGAGGGAGAGGGTGTTCGTTATTAGCTTTGTGTTTATAAAGCTGGGGCATTACAAGGTGATAATAGTACTCAGTATGTTTTTGTTAAAAGGTAAATAAATAAATGAATATTAAAAAATAAATGCAGAAGACAATCCCCATGTCCCTTAAATCTTTTAAGATTCAGATTTATGAAACAAGAAATAGCCAATGGAAATTAACAATAATATTATAAAATACAAATAATATCACATGCTCTATATAATCAATGTATTAAGGCCTATAAACTTATAATTTATAACAACTTGAATTAAGTTTAAATATTATTAGAAGAGCATCCCCATCTATTAGGACAGGATTTTCAAGTTCTGGTATATTTTAATAAAAGAGAGAGTTCTTCATGTTTTAGTTTTGGGGTGTTACAGACAATATGGTTAACCATATTTTCTTAACTAGTAGGTTACCAGAGGAAAGTTATAGAAGGTTTTTGTTAGGTACGTGGAAAGTATCTTAAATCTAGGACTGGTTTGTAGAAGAGAAGCACGAATATCTATAATACTTACTCTCCACGTACATGTAAGGAGCCGAAACTCCAAATCGTGGTTTGTTGCTTGTGGATCATGGAAGACAGGTTAGAGAACTTAAAGTCAGTGTATAAAGGTAAAAGTGATTCTTGGATTCACAGAACTGATGGCCACATTTCTCTAAGCAATCTTAGCAGAAACCACACTACCTTTCAGAAGTATTTGATTATAATTTCTGCTACAGAACTCTGAAAAATAGCTTTGGCTGTAACAAGCCCAAGTCATGTAATGATTACTCAGCAAACCTTACTCATGTAAAATAAATGACTGATCCATGCCCTTATAAAATTTTTCTTTTCCACGTATAAAAATAAATCACTAACCTCCTGAATTGCTGGTTTTCATCCTGTTGACAAAATTGGCAATTGTTCCTAACAGTAACCATTCTCTGCTGTAGCAAAATCAGTGTGTCTACATATCATGTGTTTATTTGTTCTAGGAATGAGATATGGAAATGTTCCATAGGAATCCATAATCCATACAGAGAAACAATGTATACGAATTTTAAAGTGTTTAACTGGAGATGAAATTTCCATTGCATTCAAGTAACATAATATCTTTTAAAGCAAATACTGTATGTAGTTGAGATCTGCATCTGTTTCTGCTTAATCATTGAAGCCTTTAAGGGAATGGCTGTATCAGAATGTAGATCAGAAATGAGAAGCTAAATTTAGTTTCACAAGCATTGAACCTCCTGTGAGGAATCTGTCACTATGGATGTTCATAATTCCAATCATAAGAAGATCCACTGGTACAAAATAGAGATGATTATCAGCTAGGAGATGGGGGTGGTGAGACAAGTAGGAGTCACATGAGCACATTTTTCAAACTACACATACCCCCTGCCTTTAACTCGAGCATATTGATATGCTCACGAAAGGGAGAGGGACAGAATCAGGTTGTGCAAAATCATGATAAACAGACATTCTATATTGTGTCTTAAAGCTTATCTGTACAGTCTCTGCATTTTATTTGACAAGTCATATTACCAAGTAGGAAACGTGCCTTTTGCTATGTTCCTCATTTGGAGAGATCTGTACAGTACTTTTACGTGGATTGGGTCAAAAAGAGCTAAGGCAGTGAGGGCAGTGTAAGTTATCATCTGGCTGTTGGGTAAAATTAATCTCTCATGACAAACATAACACATAACTTTAAGAGAATAAGCACGTTTCTAAAAAAAGGACTTAAATAAATGCAGTTTCCCATAATATACATAATAATTTGAAAGTTACAAGTCAACAGTCCTTGGGACTACTGTAACAAACTTTTCAATATCGGAGGATAATTTTGTCCTTTTTAAGAAAATCCTTAAAATGACCCTTCAATTCATGAAATTAGTAGTCAAGATAAATACATATTTCACTTCGTGTTTTAACAGGTATGTAAATATTTACTAATCTGTTTCTTCTTTTTTTTTCCTATCTTACACTATATAATGGTTACCACAAACTGGTCTTAAAGCACCTCCCATTTTCAGCTGTCTCCCATTCTCTGAGGATTTTCATGAACTGCTAGAACCTGTAGATTTTGCCCCAATTAAAACTTTCTAACTTTGGCTAAATTCATGAATATGAGGCGGATAATTTTGTTTCCTCAGCCAACATCTACACATACTTTAAAAATGTAATGTTTTTCTTTTTCATTTCTTTATTTATCCAGCAAATAATTGAAAGCTTTCCTTGAAATGACCACTACGATTCTTGTCCTCATGGAGTTTATGATTAGGAGGAAAGAACTGTCAATAAACTACCAGTGATACCACTAGTTTTCAAATGATTACTGTGATATGTGCTACTATGGAGAAGTAAAGGATGCTATAAAAGCATCAGTCCTGGGACCCTATTAAGATCCTGAGAAGACCAATACACCAAAATTGAAAGCTGAAAAGGGTGACCTGGATGTAGAGAGGAAGAAAATGCCTGCTAAGCAACAGAGAAGCACGGGGGGATTTTCCATGGTGGAAAGGAACTTAGCCCATTCGAGGAAGAATTTATGTGGTGGAGCAGAGGCAGTGGGAAGTACTTCTCAAGAGATGAACTGAGCAAACTAGGCAAGACCATGCAGGGCAGGGTGAAGATCTGGGACTTTTCAGAGTAACGGGGTGTGCTCGGGGGACACTGGATGTTTCAGATATGGAAGTAATGTGCTCTTTTAATGGCAAATCAAGCAAAGGACACTCAATGAGAGAAGTTAATGAAGTTTCCATGGTAATTCAGGCCAGGTGGTGGCTCACACAAGGGTGAGAGGAAGATGTAGATTAAGATTAAGAAATGCTCTGCTATTCATGAAGCAGGAGCTACATGAGCAGTCATGGCTGGTAACTAGAATCACTGAATCGCTTCAGTGCTATATTCATATCCTTAACATATACACAAAATGTTTAACTGAACAGGTTTCAGAGAATTTCAGAGTATGATATCTATACCTATCAATCTAGCATGTCATAAAACAATATGGTAATAATCATTTGGGTATGGCAGCAAAGTCATTATATTGAACAAAAAGGGCATGCCTCCCTTTAAGATATTATCCTTGTATGACTGCCATTCAGTTTAATGCCTGTATCATAGTGCCAATAAATCACACAATGGGAGCTATGCTGGCCAAAGGTGCCTGTTGTTTGGGTGAATTTTCTCTGGACAATGACTGAATTTTATTCAATGTGGAAGAATATCAGTAATTTTTAAAGAGAGAATACCTGACTAAATATGACAATCAAGAAGTAATTATGACAAATTTATTACAAAATATATCTTGAAATTATGTATTATACAATATACCTTTTAATCTGTAAGAAATATATTTCATAGCAAATCCAACAAAATTGTCTCAATTATGGTGAAATGAGTATCAATGTATAATGAACATTATTATTCACATTCTTTCCTTAAATTTTTTCAGTTCTGTCTTCATTAATGATAGGCATATACACTTGTCAGGCAGAACATAATAATCATATGAGGAATGAATGGAGTACTAAAGACAAATTTGAAATACATGAAGACAACAAAGTATTCAAAGAAAATAGAGGATGCTGGATAAACTACCTAAAGCTCTTTTCTTTGAACAGGTAATGAAGAATGTGCCCCCTGCATACTCATTTTTATGAAACTGCATATCTTTTTGAAGCAGTATTTTATTTACATGTTTTTACTTTCATAAGGTCATTTAATAGACCAAACATTTTGACTAACATTTAAAATAACCCCATGTTCCTCTGATATGACTGCAAATACAGTAAACTAGAAAATGAAAATTAAAGAAAGAAGCCACATATCTAATGCTCTTCTTGCCTGTTTTGTTTTAAACAAGATCCCAGAAATAAAAGATAAAGGGACTTGTTGTAACAATATTTTATGTGAACTTTCAGCAATTAGCATCTAATTTCACACTCTAATGTACTTTCTTCTTCATAGAGTATTTTTTTGTGAATGAGAAAACCCACTGAATGACATTGAGAGGACCACGTTTCCATGTTAAAAAATTGTCAGTAACTGAAGATGGGCCCTCTAGTACACCACTAACACACAACGCCCAACTAAAGCTTTAAATGAGAATGATGCTTAATATCTACCACTTATGGAACACTAAGAACACTTTCTACAGATTCCATGTGTTCACATATTTAATCCTCAAAATATCATATGATGTAGGTAACATTATTAGGTCCATATTACAGTTGAAGAAACTGAGTTTACAGATAGGTGAAGTAATTTCATGAAGGCCCTACAACAGGTTAATAGAACAGAAGCTGAGCTGTCTGACTGCAGATTTCACAGCCTAGGATATCAGGCCTGTCATATGGCACAGCTGCTGAGAAGGTGCAATCAGAGTCATCATCTGTAAGTGCACAGGTCATAACCTGTGCAATGGAGTGTGGTGGCCTTCGAGGCAGAGCCCTGGGTCACAAACGTCTAGATCCTGGTCTGAGGAAGAGGAGACAACATTTATAGTGGAAATTCTGCCCACACAGAAAAATTTCTAACCTTATAGAAGTAACTTTGTAAAATACAGTCTAAATATTCAAGTAGAATAATTTCCCAGCAGGGAAATACCAGTTGACTTAAATAGTACAGGTGCATAAATCCAACATGCTGGATAGATGTTCTGTGAATTCCTTGACAACAGTCTGTGTCTTGTTAATTTTGGCATCTCTGGGGCTCAGCATAATATCTGGCAGCAAAGACATTTGCTAGATTATTGTTGAATGAAAAAGATATGAAAGTGATCAATTCTGGTTAACTCAATGGTGTGTGTGACAAGTCAGGGTGGAAAGAGAGCAAAGAGTTCCTAGCATTTTCACTGAATAAGGCTTGATAGCTTTACTGGACTCACAGGGAAAGAAGAAGATGATGATAAAGGGAGGCTGATGGGAGGGGAGTGGTGGGGATTCTTCTGTCCTTCTAATCATGTTTACATAGTAGGGCCTTTTCACTCACAAGAAGGGAAAAGTATTGGAGAAAAAAAAATCCCAGCTTCCTCCCCCATCATGATTCGCCATCAGAGGAAAAGCAACGTATATCTGGTCAGTGAATTTCGATGAAGGAATGGAACATGAGCAGATGAGTAAACCCTCCTCTTTCCTTCCAGTGTCTTGAATCCAGGATGCACTTTCTCCTTCTTCATGTGCAGGATGTTTGTTCCTGCAGGGAATCTACAACTGGCTAGTTTGGGATGAATGCATTCAATTTTGGTAGGAGGTATTAATAAGCTCAATGAGTCCATAGTGCCAAGTCACTTTCCAGTTCACCTGTGTACCTAATGAAGGCAACCTTTTGATCTCTGCTTTATTCTACATCTACTTCTCAGTTGGTTAGAAACTCAGGTGAGGGTATAATTATTTCTGCAATCATTTTTGAACACTATTTTGAAGATTTTGAACACTAATATCTACCACTTATGGAACACTAAGAACCGGGCACTTTCTACAGATTTGTACACTTTGTACTATGCTGAGTACACTACAATTAAATTACACTCAAGGGGGAAAACAGCTGGTTTGCCTTTGCATATACTAAAGACTAAAACAGTATCCAGAACTTGTGGCTAGACTTGTTTCTTCATAAAGACATAGGTGAAGGGAAGGGCAAGCAGGGAGACTTACAGAGAGTGCAGGCAGGGTGGTTACACTTTTGGAATAAGGACAAGAAAGGAATCAACGTATTACCAGATGCCTTTAAGAAGACCAAACAAGGGAGAGGTCAGGTGATGTTATCAAATATTCAGGTAGCATAATACATATTAAAGTTGAAAGGGGACTGATCAAATTTACTTCTGAATGGCAAGACATGCTACAAGAGAACAAACACGAGCATTCACAAATTAAAGTGCCTTTAGCCAAAAAACAGATGAGCTTCCTGAGTTCTGTGATACTGAGCAGAGAAAAAGCTATTTTAGAGGGAATGACAGAAGACTGCAAACCCTCCAAATGGTTATTTTTGATATTAAGTATTATTTTTCATCATGAAAAGTAATGAAGTAGTGAAATATGAGTCATATCAAAAGGTGTATTCTTCAAGAGCTATGTGAGAAAGATTGTTTTCCTAATCTGCCTTTCAAACCTCCCAAAATGGTATCGGCAGCTTCCCTACAGATCCTGTTTACATGGGAGGAAGTGGAATTTTTCCAGGTAATAAGATTTAATTAAATTCTATTATCAAAATTAAATTTCTTTAGCTAGCAACCTGACAAGAGTAAAATTTAAAGTAGCAAAAACGTATTAAATTAAAATCAAATTTAATTTAATTAAGTAATTTAAAGTAGCAAGAACATATTAAAATAGTTTCTATATATAAGCATTTCCTTCCTTTCCTTTACACTTAATGTCATAGAAGCACCAACATTTTGCCTTTCAGACAGGATGGATTTCAAATAGAAATCAATGTTTGAACCCTCAATTATTAAAATTCACTTAAGCATAGCAGGATGACACAAAAAACAGTGATTTCACTTCAGAGAGGGACTGGACATTCACAGGGGCATAGTTACCATAAACTGGCTGCTTACTAAAATTATGCTCCATTATAATAAAAAGTACTTACATTTATTTATCACTTGAAATTGGTGGCTGTGTTATACATTTCAACTCTTGAGGTTAATCTACACTCATATTTTTATCCCTGATTTGCATATACAATCAGAATTCTCTTTCAGTATTGGCTATTGGTTGATAAGAAGGAAATTGAAAGGGTTTCATTTACTTAGATTACATTTCCTATAGTTCTCTAATGCTACTGCATGATTCGCCAAAGCAAAACCTGCTTTTATAATAATAAAATGTTTTTATTTATAATGATGTTTATAATAATGTTTTTGAAATGAATGGAAATGGTTTGCATCAGTCTGATTTCATTAACAGTTCTTTAACATGTAAGTGAACAAGCTTGCAATTCCCTTCTCATATAAACTTATTTCACTTTTTATAAATTTAAATGGTCTGTGATTAAGTTGACATTTTTGCAATTATAAAACTACAATTTAATCAGACAAAAAAGAAATAACTA
>JAVSCE010010923.1:0-27257 GCA_032199065.1 Smutsia gigantea | reverse complement strand
TCAGTCTGAGAGTAAAGCAGTTCACATACCTCCTTCTCTTTTCTTCTATATTTAAAATGGTTAATTTAATTGTATTTGATCATTCCAAGTTTCTTGATAAGTGTTGAAAAGGCTCATGTTCTGGCTTAGGTTAAAGCAGTGTTCCCCAAAGTACACTTCACAGACTACTAATCCTACAAGTGTTAATTGGTGATGTTCAGGGGAATAAAAACTGTTTCCATGGTTAAATGAATTCTGGAAATGCTTGATTAAACCAAGAACAAAGTTTAACAAGTTTCTTATGGTGGGATTTCTTAGAATCTTTAATGCTATGAATTGTTAGTCCCAAGAGGAGCGATATACTTTTCAGGGATTTCAAACTGCTTTCACATGGACAATATTTTTTGTTAGCCACCTAGATATAATAGCATTCCATGGAACATGATACAGGGAACACTGGGTTAAAGCTCCAGCAAGAACAGGATTATTAATAACAAGAAGAATATCTGCATAGAGCTTAAAGTACCTGTGATTCAGAGACAATGAAATTTCTGATGTGTGTGTCACTGATAATATTCTCAACTTGCGATTTTAAATATTTGACTCTCTGTAGGAGGGTAGAGTAACCTAGCCATGATAAAATGAGAGAGAGAGAACATGGAGCAATTACAAAGCATTTTTCCATTCTGATTACTGTTTTAAAAACATTTTCTGATGTCTGTGCATTTTGTCTCTCTGAGATAAAGGCTCTGAATTCTGATGAGGCAGATCCCAAAGGTGATGTATTTTTAATGCTATCTTCAGATAGGAAATGCCCAATTCAATTCTTAAGCTTAGTTACCAAGGTGACCATATGTCATGGTTTGCCCAGTACAATCCAGATTTGCATGTGTTATTCCAGTTTAATTATTAATACACCCCCTTTTAGTCTAAAAAGTAGTACCATTTTGGATGAGAAATTATATGGTCCCCATCCCAATTACCCATGTGTGGCAGATTACATTTTCCAAAGTGGTTTCAGCAGTTTTTTTCTGTCCACGTGCCACTCTCCCATCAAGAGATGGAGTCTAGTTTTTCTCCCTTGGAATCTGGGAGGCTCTGTGACATACTTGTAACAAATAGAATGCAATAGAACTGACACTGTCTGACTTAGCAGCTGAAGAAATAACAAGCAATTCTGCTGCAGCCTATCTGAGTGGAAAACCCACCTGGAGCCCTTAGTCACCATGTGAGCTGTCTGACTGCCCTGAAGCCACCATGCCCCGAGGAAGCACAAACTAATGTACAGGGAGAGATGACATGGAAAAGCCCTGAAACTACATGGAGGGAAGGATGTCCAGCCAGTGTCCAGATGCCCCAGCTCTAGTTATCATCTGAATGCAACTACATGAGAAATCCTGAGCCAAAAGTATCCAGCCACGCACTTCCTGGGATCTCGATCCCATGGAAACCATGAGAGGTAACACAGTGTTGCTGTTCTAAGCCACTAAGTTTTAGGGTGATTTGTTATACAGCAAAGCATAATTAGAGCACTGCAGAATTTAGATCAGACTTAAAAGAGTTGGAGGACTAGGGGTCTGCTTACCTTGTTTTGAATTTGAAATTAGGCAGCAGATATTCAATTAACTACCTAAAATTCAAGTATAATCTTGAGACAGTAAAAATGGTACATCTAAGTATCTCCTATCCAAATATAAATTTTCAAAAGTATGTAACTGGGTAGAAAACCAAGTATCAAGGGATAAATTTTATTGCCTTTCTTTCAGCTTGAATTTTCTCTCTTAAGTATTTTTGTTAAATGTGTTTAGAAATTAGTAGGGAACACATATCTATTTAGCTTAAAGACTGATAACAAAATGAATGTTTATATACTCATTCTCTACCTAACTACTAAAACTGAACATAACTCAGACCTTTGAAGTTCACCCCCAAGTTTCTCTTTCTAAATTGCCTCCTTTTCCTCTTTCCCAAAGGTAACCACTATGCCAAAATGTAAAATTTTCATTCCTTTATTTCTCTGTGTAGTTTTACAGCTCATGTACATTTTTACCCACTTTTTAAATTGAATTTTCACAATTTTTATTTAATAAATTTAACATTGTGTAAATTAAAGGTGCACAGCATGTAACTTTGATACATTTATATATTGTAATATAATTGTCATTGTAGTGATATTTATCTCATTACATGTCTATAGTAGAATATTATTGTCTATATTCGTTAAACTGTGCATTACATTTCTATGGATTATTTACTACTTGCTACAGGTATATACCCTTAAACACCATCACTCTTGTCCCCCTACACCCTCTATCCCCTAGTAACCATTATTTAACTCTGTTTTTTATGTTTAACCTTTTAAAATTCTGCATGTAAGTGCTGTCATATAGTACGTAATATTTGTCTGACTTACCTCATTTAGCATAATGTGCTCAGGGTTCATCCATGTTGTTGCAAATGGGATACTATCTTACTTTCTCATGGCTGAATAATATTCCATTGTGTATATGCCCCACATCTTTTTTATCCATTCATCCATTGATTGGCATTTGGGTTGTTTCCATATCTCAGCTATTATGAATAATGTTGCCATAAACATAAGAGTACATATACCTTACTGAAATTCTGTTTTCATCTCCTTTGGATATATACCCAGAAGTGGAGTTACTGGATCATATGGTAGATCTATTTTTAATTTTTTGAGGAACTTCCATATTGTTTTCCACAGTGGTTGGACCAATTTACATCCCATCAACAATGTATAAGGGTTACTTTTTCACCACATCCTTGCCAGCTCCTGTTGTTGCTTGTCTTCTTGATAACCATTGTAACAGATGTGAAGAGATATCTCATTGTGGTTTTGATTTGTATTACCCTGATGAATAGTAATGTTGAGCATCTATTCATGTGTCTGTTGGCCATTTTGATGTTTTCCTTGGAGAAATGTCTATTTAGTTCTTCTGCCCATTTTAAAATCAGGTTGTTGTTTTCTTGAGTTGACTGAGTTCTGTATATATTTTGAATATCAACCCTTATCCAATGTATTGCTTGAAAAAAATCTTCTCCTATTTTTCAGGCTGTCTTTTCATTTTCTTGTTTCTTTTTGCTGTTCAGAAACTTTTGTATTTGATTTAGTCCCATCAAACCCATTTACTGATTTTTTTCTTTTGTTGTTTGTGCTTTTGACACCATGCCCAAAAATTGTCAAGGTCATTATTGATGAGCTGCTTCCCTACATTTTCTTCCAGGAGTTCTGCAGTAGCAGGTCTCATGCTGAAGTCTTTGATCCATTTCAAGTCAATTTTTTTGTGAGTGGTATGAGGAAGGGGTCAAGTTTCATTATTCTGCATGTGTTTCTTGCATTTTCCCAGTACCATTTATTGAAGAGTATGACTACCATTTCTCCATTGGGTATTCTTGCTGCTCTTGTGGAATATTAGCTGACCATATATGCTGGGGTTTATCTGGGCCCTATGTTCTGTTCCATTGGTCTGTGTGTCTACTTTAGTGCCAGTACCATACTGTGTTAATTACTATGACACTGTAGTATAGTTTGAAATCCAGACCCATTATTCCTCTTGCCTTGTTCTTTTTTCTCAGGATTGCTATGTCTGTTTGGGGTCTTTTGTGATTCTACAGAAATTTTAGGATTGCTTCTTCTATTTCAGTAAAGAGTGCCTTTTGTATTTTTATTTGCATTGAATCTAGATCACTTTGGGTAGTATGGATATTTTTGAAATATTAATTCTTCTGGTCCATGAACAGAGGATATCTTTACATTTGTGTCATCCTTAATTTCTTTCAGCAAAGTTTTATAGTTTTCATTGTACAGATCTTTCACTTCCTTGATTAAATTTATTCCTTAGTATTTTATTCTTTTTGATGCTATTGTAAATGAGATGGTGTTCTTTCTTTTTCAGACACTTCATCATTAAAGGAATGCAACTGATTTCTGTATTATGTTGATTTTGTCTCCCACTTTACTGACGTCATTGATTAATTCCAATAGTTTCTTGACTGATTCTTTGGGGTTTTCTATATATAGAATCATATCAGCAAAAATGAGTTTTACTTCTTCCTCTCTGATTTGATGGCTTTTATTTATTTGCCTGATTTCTTTAGCTAAGACTTCCAGTCCTATATGAATAGGAGTGATGAGAATGGGCATCCTTGCCTTGTTACAGATCTCAGGAGAAACACTTTCAACTTCTCTCCTTGAGTATGTTGGCTGTTTGTTTGTTGTATATGGCTTTTAATATGTTGAGGTATGTTCATTCTATACCCGGTCTGTTAAGGGTTTCTATCACTAAGGGTGTTGTATTTTGTCAAATGCTTTTTCTGCACTTATTAAGGTGATCATGTAACTTTTATCTTTCATTGATGTGATGTATTACATTTATTGATTTGCATATGTTGAACCATCCTTGCATCCCAGGGATAAATCCCACTTGGTCATAGTGTATAATTTTTTTAATATGTTCTTGAATTCAGTTTGCTAATATTTTATCGAGAATTTTTACATCTATAAGCATCAGGGACATTGGGCTATAGTTTTCCTTTTTTGTGGTATCCTTATCTGGTTTTTGAATCAAAGAAATGCTGGCCTTATAAAATGAGTTTGGTAGTGTTCCCTGCCCCTCAATATTTTGGAATAGTTTGAAGAGGATTGTTGTTAATTCTTCTGTAAATGGTTGGTATAATTCTCCAATAAAACTGGCCCTGGAGTTTTCTGTTTGGGGATTTTTTTGATTACTGATTCAATCTCTTCACTTTTTATTGGACTGTTCAAATTTTCTGTTTATTCCTGATTGAATCTTTGTAGGTTGCATGTTTCTAAAAATGTATTCATTTCTTCTAGATTATGTAATTTTTTGTTATGTAGTAGTCTGTTATGATTCTATGTATTTCTGTAATATCAGTTGTAAGGTCTCTTTCATTTCTAATTTTATATATTTGAGTCTTTTTTTCTTAGTCTAGCTAAAGTTTTGTCAATTTTATCTTTTTGAAGAAACAGCTTTTAGTTTTATTGCTCCTTTCTATCTTTTTCTGTTCTCTATTTCATTTATTTCTGATATAATCTATATTATTTCTTTCTTTCTGCTAACTTCGGGCTTAGTTTGTTCTTTTACTAGTTCCTGAGGTGTAAAGTTAGGTCGTTTATTTGAGATCTTTCTAATTTCTTAATATATGCATTTATTGCTATAAACTTTCCTTTCAGAACTGCTTTTGCTGCATTCCACAATATTTGATATTTTATTATTTCATTTTCATTTGTTTCAAGATTTTTTTATTTCCTTTTTGATTTTTTTTCTCTGACCCAATGGTTGTGAGTTCTTTAGTTTCCACATAGTTGTAGCTTTTCTCACTTTCCTCTTATTGTTGATTTCTAGTTTCATGCCATCATAGGCAGAGAACATAGTTGGTATGATTTTAATCTTCTTAAATTTGCTAAAATTTGTTTTGTGGCCTCTCATATGACCTACCCTGGAGAATGTTCAATGTGCACTTGAGAAGAATGTGTATTTTGCTGCTGTTGGATGAAAAATTCAGTATTTGTCTATTAAGTCCATTTGTTCTGAAGTGTGGTTCAGTTCCAATGTTTCTTTGTTGATTTTCTATCTGGACAATGTATCTATTACTTATAATGGGGTATTGAAGTCCCCTATAATTATTATATTATCTATTTCTCCCTTAAGATCTGTTATTAATTGCTTAATATATTTTGCTGCTTGAGTGTTGGGAACATATATATTTACAGTTGTTGTATCTTCTTGATATATTGACCCCTTTATCATATATAATGACCTTCTTTGGCTCTTGTTACCCTTTTTTAGCTTGAAGTCTGTTTGTCTAAGTATGGCTATTCCCACCTTCTTTTAATTTCCATTTGCTTGGAATATTGTCTTATGTCCTTTTACTTTGAGCCTATATGTATCTTTAGAGCTGAAAGAAATCTTGTAAGCAATGTATAGTTGGGTCTTGTTGTTTTTTAATCCATCCAAGCACTCTGTGCCTTTTGATTGGTGAGTTCAATCCATTTACATTCAGGGTGATTATTGAAATATAAAGGATTTACTACCGCCACTTTATCTTTTGCCTTCTGCTTATTTTGTCCTCTATTGTGTCTTTTTCCTCCTGTTTCTGTCTGCCTTTCTAAATTGGTGGTTTCCTGTGATTTGCTCCCTCTCCCCTTTTTTATCTTTTTCATCACTGTCAACTTATCTTCATTCACCTATAAAGGTTCTATCCTTTTACGCTTCCCATTTTATATTTTTGATGTCACAAATTATCTTTTTATATGTTGTGATTTCTTTACCAATTTATAGCAGCTATACTATTTTTAATGGTCTTTTCCTTTAACCTTTTTGCTAAAGTTAAGAGTTTAATATACTCTTCTAAAAAAAAAAGAGTAGCTGTACTTATTTTTAATGGTCTTTCCTTTAACCTTTTTGCTAAAGTTAAGAGTTTAATATACTCTTCTAAAAAAAAGATTTACCATATTCTAATTCTGACTGAATATATTTAAATGAATCAGTTTTATATCCTTTGACTTTTTGTTTAAACTTAAAGAGCTCCTTTCAACATTTCTTGTAGGGTAGGTCTAGTGGTGATGAAGTCCCTCAGCTTTTATTTGTCTGGGTGACCCTTTATTTCTCTTCCATATCTGAAGGACAACTTTGCCAGGTAGAGTATTCTCAGCTGGCAGTTTTTATCTTTCAGTAGTTTGAATATATCATTCCACTGTCTTGTGGCCTATAGAGTTTCTGCTGAGAAATCTGCTGATAGCCTAATGGGGGTTCCTTTGCATGTTACCATCTTTTCTTCCCTGGCTGCCTTTAAAATACTTTATCATTGGCTTTTGATGGTTTTTGTCTTGAAGAAGGTCTTTTTTTAATTAAGATAATGTGTCTGTTAGCTTTGTGGACTTGTATATTCAGTTCCTTCCCCAGGTTTGGAAAGTTCTTAGCTATTATTTCTTTAAATATGCTCTCTGCTAACTTATCCCTCTCATCTCCTTTGGAGATACCCACTTTTCTTATGTTGGCTTTTCTACTGGGGTCAGATCGTGCTTGTAGAGTTTCTTCTCTTTTTTGAAAATCTTAGAGATGGATTCAAGATGGTGGTGTGAGAGCGTGTATATCAATGATACTTTAATAAAAAAATATATATTAAATAAATAAATAAATAAAATCTTAGTTATTTTTCCTCTTCTGCCTCTTAGTTATTTCTCCTCTTCATTTCTATATTTCTGTCCTTGAGCCCATTAACTCTCTCTTCCATATTATCTTCTCTCTTTCTAATGCATTCTAATCCATCCTTCATCTCATTTATTGAGTTCTTCAGCTCCAGAATTTCTGTTTGGTTCTTTCTTAGAATTTTGATTTCTTTGATAAAGTGCTCCTTCTGTTCATTAGTTTTATTCCTGAGATCATTGTATTGCCTTTATGACTTTTGTTGTGGCTCATTGAACTTCATCATAACAGGTATTTTGAATTCTTTATCAGTTAGATTGCAATATTACATGTCTTTGGATTCAGTTGCTGGAAAATTATCATTTTCTTCAGGTGATACCATTTTACTATAATTTTTCATAGTATATGATGAGAAGTGCCTCTGCCACAGCATTTGAAGTAGCAAACACCTTTCTCATTTAGGCAAATGCTTATTTTGTTTCTAACAGTTCAACAAGTTGATAGGAGTCTTCCTTTTATTTTCTAGAACATGGCACTATAGCACTAGTCTTTGGTTTCTTTTACTGCTAAGGCTGAGAATATGAGCATTTAAAAAAATTAGAGTGGTAGTAGAGCAGGGGTAGGTGTATACTTAGCATTTTGGGTGTGCCCATGGCTCAGTAGGGTGATCCTCAAGTGAAGAGAAGTGGTTCCAGAGGTCTGTGGTTTGTTCTTTTGTCCCTAGGGATAGACAGCAGGAGATTCTTTCCTTAAGTTCTGTCTACCTGTTTTCCTTTCCTTTCCCTTCCCCTAGTCAGTGCAGTCTCTCATCAGAGAGAGTGGCTGGTCCCTTCAGCTGCAGCTCATGTGACCAGGCAGATCCCCACTCACCACCTTAATCTTCCAACTCCTCTGCCAGAACTGTCATGCTGGCTCACTGCCAGGCCAGCTATCACCTTCCCTGCCATCACCCCCTCTGCCGCCACCAGCTCCACCACCACTTCCTTACTTTGTAGCCTTCTCCACAGTCCAGTGCACCCACTTTCAGCTGCCTAGATGAATGGATCAGTCAGGTGTTCTGGTATGCTGTGCAGAGGTGCTTTTTGGGGGGAAGATTATGGATGTCTGACTAATTGTAAATCAAAGGGGAGATAAAAAGGAATGACTCAGCTGCCATGATGCTGATGTCATCCCTCCTCGTATACTTTTCCTGAAACAATATATTATTTATTTTCTCAGGGTTTGAACATGGAAACATACACTATATATTATTGTCATTTGGTTCTTCTGCTCAAATGTATGTTTTTGAGATCTATCCATGTTAATGTGTGTAGCTGTAGTTCTCTCCTCTCCTTTCTACACAGTTCTTATTCCAATTAATTAAATTGATGGGAAACAAACGTTGCATGCTCACTTGCCTCAGAAGTTTCCACAGGGTGAAATGAACAAAGGGCAAAAGCAAGAAAATCGGAAAGTGACTTAAAAGCATTTATAATCCATAGGTAAAGAAAAATTAACAAATGTGTTCATCTCAGTCAACACACTTCAATTTCTGAGGCAAGTTCATATTGTGTCTAGGTGACAAAGCTGTTTAATGTTTGCATCATCTTAACCTAGCAATAAGAAAAATTCCTTAACACACCATCATTCGTTCCTCACTGTGATCATCATAGTGGTATAGGCTGCCTACACGATCACCCATCCTACTTTTTTCTCTTGAGTTCAATGTTATTTGGATGCCATGTGACTAATACTGGCAAATAGAAAGTCAGCAGATGTAATATGTATCACTTGAAGTCCTCCTCATACAAACCCCTCCATGAAAATCCTCAGAGATGGCAATATTATAAGATAAAAGGGATCTGAATCCCAGAATTATGCTACAAGATCTGTTAAGGAGAGTCAATTGTCCAATTGACACTGGGCTGTGAAATAGCTGAGAAATAAACCTTTTTCTAGTAAGTCATTTATGTTTTAGATTTGTTTGTCACAGAGGCATAACCTCACCTATTCTGATCATTACCATCATCAATAGATGTTATGAAATGCAATGTCAGGAACTGGAGGACATTACATTGAAATTTGTTTTTTTTTTCATTTTTTTATAATTGTATTTTCACAAAGCACCAGCACTTTTTGTGAGGTTGAAAGAGAGTTTGAGATAAAACTCTATAAAAGGAATATGAAACACCATTGATTGGACCCTTACTATCTGCCTGGCAATGTACCAAATAATTTTCAAGCAATATTTATTTGGTTGCTCATAGCAACCCTATGAAAGAGGTACTATTTAATTATCTCCATCTACCTGTGAGGAACTTGAGGCTTAAATATGGGAATGTTAAACAAGATTCTAAAGTAAATGAATTCCGGAGTCATGACTTAAATACAGGTCCTTCTTTCTCCAAATTTCACAATGAACAATGGTGCTTAATTCAACCTTAAAGCTTCCAGGAACAAGTCAGGTTAGTAGAAAGTCATTCTAACAGTAGGCAGTGGTTGAAAAGATTCCAGTGTCTCCCTGCCGTATTTTCTACATTTTCATTACTCTTACTCTGCCACAGAGAGTGAGCTTACTGAGCCAGTACAAGATGGGAAATACGGTCACTGTGGCTATGTGCCTATGGATGCCTCATTATTCTCACTGCCAGGAAGTTAAATCTAAAGAGAGAAGAGGGAGAACAGGCTCTGTGATGGACATTAAACAGCGTTGGAACCATTCAGAGATGCTGGCAATCCAAAGATATGTTGAGTTGCTTGTGTCTGTGTTGAATTTGCAAGTCCACTACCATTTTACAGGTGAGGATTTGAAGTGTCTGAAAATGAATGTCAAGGCACTGCGGCTGTTTATTAGGTATTCCAAATTCCATGTAGAGCTTGATGTGTGATTGTAACTTAATATAATTTGCAAATGACGTATTTATTAGACATTGAGGAATCTCAGAAAATAGGTTCAGATAAACATCCTGAGATTCTGAGCTCATCATTTGTACTTCTAACCATGTTAAGGGTTTCCCTTTTCAGTGTAGAAGCAAACTATTTTCATGATGCCTTCTGAGTATGAAAAGTTTTGTTTACAAAAACTACTTTTCATGAATTAGAGGAAAACCTGACTGTAATACAGGCATACCTCGTTATATTGTGCTTTGCAGATATTGCTCTTTTTACAAATTGAAGGTTTGGCAACCCTGCACTGAACAAGTCTCATTGCATCATTTGTCCAGCAGCATTTGCCCACTTTGTGTCTCTGTGTCATATTTTGGTAATTCTTACAACATTTCAAACCTTTTCATTATTACTATTATATTTGTTATGGTGTCTGTGATCAGTGATTATGACTCACTGAGAGCTCAGATGATGGTTAGCATTTTTTAGCAATGAAGTATGTTTAAATTAAGGTATGTACTTCTTTTAGACATTGCTATTACATACTTAATAGACTACAATATAGTGTAAATATAACTTTTATATGCACTGGGAAACCAAAAATTTCATTTGATTTGCTTTATCGCACTATTTGCTTTATTGAAGTGGTCTGGAATGAAACCCTCATATCTCCAAGGTATGCCTGTAGTCTATATGGAAAATAAGGAGGCTTTTAGGATAATATAATACACTGGAAAGAAGAAGCATAAAAGAAGAGAGGTGAAGTGGAACAGGAAAGACATAAGAAAAATTGAAAAAGAGACAGAGGAAAAATTACATCTTGGATGGGAGGAAGACAAAAAAGGAAGAATATTTTTTAAAAGGTAGCATGCTCAACTATTTATAACTTCTATGAAGAAATATGGGTAATGGCTTAAGAACATTCTACATTAAAGAAGGCTTAAGGAAAGACAGTCGATCTGTAAGTACATTTCTTATTAGAGGGAAAGATAACAATTAATAATTAAAAATGAGAATCCTAAAACATTCATTTTGTTCTTGTCATTGGCATGCATTTGGAGTCCCTGCCTCTTTTACACACCCACAGAAACACATACACTTTGTGCTCCCTCTCAGTTCTTCTACAGTTTCCTCTCAGCCCACCCTAAGTGAATGGGTGGGTGTGCATGGAGAAATCCACCCGCATTCACATCCCATACCAATACAGATAAACCACTTAAGAAGGATGGAATTAATATGGTTGCCTCATAAATCCCCAGTAAGCTATAGAGTTTTTTTTTAAAGCAAATGATATAATATGCCTTTGGTATCAGGATGATGCTCCCTGTCAACACAGGGAGAAGGCAGAGAAGAGATAAAAGAGGAAATCCGTTTAATCTGAATTACTGTGGGACTAGAAATTCACAAGTACAGCCTGGAAGGTCTGGACAGCTACTGCCCTGTTGCCCACACCACACTGATAAGCAATGCAGTTTATTTCCATCATCTTAGGATAACCGCAGGAAGGCCACCTGCAGGCGTAGGTGGAAGGAGAAGGAAAAAGGGGCAGGAAGCCTCGGAGAATATTTCCTTTCATAGCCTGACTTTACCACTGTGTATTACCCCTCTCCTTATTCCCAACACCATCCTCCCATCCTCCTTAAGCACCTTGATGCACAAGGGCAACAATTAGTGGTACAGCTGATTGAGAAAAGGGGGTGGTGACCTTAATAGCAGCAATTAAGATGAATTCCAAAATATGCCCATGGATTTATGTCAAGTGTATGCCTCAGCTCTAAGCACCTATTGTTGGCACACAGTATGTTAGTTGTCTTCCTATCTTATCACCTCTGCTCTTTCTAATCTCGTTTCCCAGGTTGGTGTATTTGGGGTTGGCATTTGGGAGTAGGTTGAGTAGATGTCGGTATGGTCTTTTGTCTCAACAAAGCAGGCTACAGACACCAAAGTTTGAGAACCACTACTCCATGAAATATAGAATAACTTATCAAAACTAAGATGAGCCATTTGGGCCTCTGTTCTTCCTCTTACCATTTGAAAAAATGAGAACTCTTTCTCCTTTCCTAATTCATTTCTGGTAAAAGGATTTTGTTACTGAGATATTTTATCTAATAAAGTTGTTGTCTTGTATTTTTCTAGAAATAAATTGACATTAATAGTAACAAAAACAAAAACAATGACTTTCATGCATTGAGAAATTACAGCCACTGGCCAATAACTGAGGTAATTTTTCACATATAATCTCATTGTATACTTACAACAATTTTCAAAGGGGTTATTACTATCCCTAACTTATGACATTCAGGTTATAATTCGATAAACTGAATAAGAACGTTGGTAAATTACCAGAAAAAAAGTTTAATACATTCTGAAACCCTACTAGAACTTCCATTAATCTTTACTGAAAAGCAAGTTGAAGATTGCAGTGTTGCTTTAATAAGCATGAGCTAACCACAATATGGCTGAGCTCCGGAAGATGACTCATTTTACGATCACCCCTCCCTTTGCCTGCCTGTAGCTAACGCTATCAAGCACTTCCTTATGTTACCATTTAAACTCATCCAAATAAACTAATTGATGGAAAGATATTGGAGATTATGTAATTACTTCCTCTGGCTCTGGTGGTGTTGCCATCTGACTTCCAGGCGGCAAGATGAGATCTAAATTAAATGCAAATAATTGTTCACAATTAGGAAATGAAATGCCTGGAGAACCCCGTGGTATGTTAAACAAGCTGATGTACTTGCCATCGATCAAAAGTTGAGGCTTTCTAGCCTGTACTTGGCTTGAGTCCCAGTGATGACATTGTGCATAGCAACCAATTCTTCTTCTTCCTGAGACAGTAACTCCCAAGGATGCATCCCTCCATTAGAAGTGAACTTTTGTAGGAATGTGTTCCTAAAAAGTACTATTAGTTCAGGTTTGTGAGGGGTCCCGGGTGGTTGATTTCATGTCATGCCGTGATCATGTCATGCCGTGACTTGTAATATAAAGATTTACCTAGATAATCATTTAAGCTAATCATCTTGGACATCTTAGGGACTAATCAGGAGTTTTCTCAAGGGAAAACATGTCTAGCCTTCTCTGGGCAGTTAAGCTGGTAGATTTTGTGTGGCTGTTTTACTTCCCAGGCAAGAAAGCTATTCATTTTTAAGATGTTTCTCAGGATTCTTGGTGATGACCTTGATGCCCAGGGATCCATCCATACCTCTAATGACTGCATCTAACCAATAAAAAGACTTCACTGCCGTTGAACATGCTGAAAAAGATGCTACATTTTCAAAAGAGACAAGGGCAGAATGATGAGGGGTAAACATAAGCCTGAAGAAGAAAATATTTCCAAAGAAAATGACCTTAATAGGCAAACAACTTAGATGGGTACAAAGGTTCTTATAAACACTATTAGTATTCATTTAGTATAGCAGCAGACAGCAACAAGAATCAGAAAATAACTTGGATGTGATCTGTAAAGGGACAGAGGGAGGCAAAAAACATAAGCTCCTTCCTGAGCAAAAATCTCAAGAGTCACCAGAGAGCACAGTTGGAATGTCCTCCTTTCCTGATTAGCAACTGTCTAATCAAGGACACAGAGTACCTTACCTGCCAGGTCTATATACATGTCATGCCAGAAAACAGTAGGGCTCAGGCCATGATGTTTTCAACTTACTGTATGCACCAGGTTAAGAACGATTTAAAAAGTAATTATTTGGGATAAATTTGGGGGAATGGTGGAGGGGGTAGTTCTCTTTAAATGTAGAGAAAGTCTTTTCAGGATTTGCTGTTAAATGAAAAAAACCCAAACCTCAACATTTATCTACAGGTAGCTAAAGTAGGAGGGCATTAGGGACAGAGCAGGGAGAACCCTAAACACTTATATGCAAATATAATTATCAGTTTAAATGGAACAGTGTTCAAAGAAAGTCCTGTCTTTGAATGTTAGGAAGATATTTTTATCTTCCCTAATGAATTACAAATCTATGTGCCATGTTTATTCACTCATTCATTCATTCATTCATTCATTCATCTATTCATAGAAACAAATGTGTATTAAGCTCCTGTGTTGTTCTAGGTCTTGGGGAGTGGATGGTGGCCAAAACAAACAAGGCCCCTGCCTCCAGGGAGCCTAAAGTCTAGTGGTAAGAAACATAAAGTAAGTTCATCAGAAATAAACACGATTAACATAGTAGAGAGTAACAACAGAGGTTTAATGCCTTAGACTGGAAGGCCCAGGAAACCTTCTCCAAGAGATGGCACTTGGGTTGAGGCTTGAGTGACAAGAAGGCACCAAGAACATTGTGGGAAAAGTTAGAAAATGCTAAGACTGAGGCAGAAATAAGCTTGTTCAGTTAGAGTATCAGACATAGAAAAAAAAAGATGATGGAAAACTCATGTTATTTTATTATATTGCACTAAGAAGAAACAAGGATAAAGATGGTCAAGAAACCTAGAAAAGAGCTAGTGTTGTATGCAGAAATGTAAATAGAAGGCATGAAGATGTGACTAAAACAGGGCCAGCTCTAGGTCATGGTCCTTAGCCTTGAAGATGCAGAAACTACCTTATATAAAGGCCTTCAAGTAGAACATTTGGTGAGACTTGCTCACAGTGATACATTAAGGCTGGAGTCCATAAACTAAAACACTAATCTACTAGAATACAATGTGGAAATATCACTGTCCAGCCCTACCCCAGTGGGTACTTGGCTGTGGTTGTAGAGCAAATACATTTTCTCATATTGTCTTATTATGTAGGAAAGCAAACTTCTAATATCAGGTTTCTTTTTGAGTAAGAAATGAGAGCAAGGAGAGAAGAAATGATTCAAAGGTTTCTTACATCATTCTCAAATAGTCCATAAGTATACCAGGGATACCTGTCAGCTGGGCAAGAGAGAAGCATTTGCTTATTTATCCAGGCACTCTGTTGTTCTGCATTTAGAGAAGCTTGAATAGTGCTGGCTTCTCAAGTACTCCTTTGTCTCCTTGTATTCCCAGTACCTACCTACATACTGAGGCAAGAAGACAATCTCAGTAATAATTGAAGAGAAAATGCCTTAACAAATAACCTCTTCTGATTGATACCCTATTTTCTTTATTTTTCTTCTTGCCTTTGAAGCAATCTTTTCTGATTAAGACACTATATCCTGTGCCTTAAAGTGATTTTGCATTTCTCTGTTCTAATCCTGTGTGAGTTTGCATGTATGGTGTTGCAAGCTGAATTCTGAACTAAGAAATTCACATTTGAGAGGAAAATAGAATGGGAAGTCTGGTAGGCATTATGACCCAGGAAAATTGTCTACTATGAAAAATAAAGGAAAGACCACTCAATTAAGGAGGATGCCATGCTAAAGATAGTCTTGGGGTGATCTGGGGCTTTCAAAGATCACAGGATGGTCTTTGTGTAGAGTTACTCATTACTTCCTCAAGCCAACTTTCAAATATATCAAGGTCAGCATTGAACTAGAAAGAAATTTAGACTTCTGTCGAATATAAAAAGACCATATAATATGAGTAGCAGTGACTTTGCAAAAGAACATTGTTTTGATTTCCCTACCAGATCTTGGTCAACTGCATGGTTATAAAATACTCCCAGCAAAGAGAGCCAGCTGAAGCTCCCCTCAAAGCCTGAAGTCCACTCTCTGATGGAGGAGCTGTGCTTTCTGCATGTAAGACACTTTGGGGAGTGTGATGCCTTTTGAGGTGACACTTTTGTAGTCTTGGAAACACAACGAAATTGTGAATGAAACCATGTCTTTCAGGCACTTTAATTCCTAAGCTCTCTATTTCTTAGTGGTCACTCCATTTACTGATTTTCCCAGAAGACCTGTGGGTGGGTACTCATACCCAGAGTAAGAGGGAAATTATTGAGGACTTTTATTTTCTCCTTTTGTTCAATATATTTATTTAAAAGATAGCAGACACATATGATAGCTAAAAATGCCCTGAGACAAACTTGTGTTTAATGTTATTTGCTTACCTTTTGTAAAATTCCTAAGTACATTTCAGACTCCCTACAAGGATATAGACAACATATTGATTATATTAATTCCTGGAGATAAAATGCTAATTACTCTAGTGAGTTGAAGATCCTAAGTTAGTGATGGGGTATTTCCCTGTGTCTTTAATATCCAACCAAACTAATACTTCAAGGTTTCTTGTGCTTTAAAGATTTATGCATTATTTCTATCATTCTTTTCTGTCAGTTTCTGTTCATTTTAAAGAATTTTAACTTATTCTTTAATATTCTTCAATCCTATTTTCATCTTCTGACTTTATTCTTTATTAAAATAAAATATAACTATCCTTTCTTTTCTAGCCATATTCTTATACATGTGTGTACAATGTGTTTTACCTGTATAAGAAGCAACATATAACAAATACAACCAAAGATCTTTGGTATCTCGCATTAAATGTAATCTTTAAAAATATCTTTATAGGCCCTTTGTACATTTTTAAAACAGAGGTAAAACACTTTCACACAGCTATGTAAATATGTCAAGTAAAAATTAAGCTAGTATTTATTCATAGGGGCCTTTACTGCATTTAGATGCACAAACATTTGACTGTGTGTAGTCTGCCTTTAAATTGAATGACTAATTTCTTCCAAAGACCACAGGATAATTTTTATGGGGAGTGTTTTCACAATGTCTCAAAATGAAAAAGGGTATTTGAAGGACACTTTAACTCTTGAGCAAATATTGAGAATCTAAGGAAGAAGAAAAATCAACCCCAAACATAAATCCATTGGGGGAAAAAATCCTTTTCAGTTTCATCACCCTGTGATACTTTAATGGATCTGGAAGAGAACACTGTAATTAAAGAAAAAAAGAAAGGCAAATTAAAGAATTCCAGTAATATTAGTGTGGGAATGGGTTAGCTTGGCTGGAGCAAGGCAGAAATCTAAATAAATGATTTTGTAATGGACCCATCTGTCTGCTTTGCCAAACCACCCTATAACCTGGCACAAATTTTTGTATCTTGGGCTAAGAAGAGCCTAAGAAATTGGAATTTGTCATAAGCAGTAGGTAAACACTCTTTGTTCTCATTTGTCTTGATTATAACTGATCATGATGCTTGAGCAGTCTTGGTGAATAATTTTCCAAGTCCCAGCTGCCAGATTCCAAAGGACAATATTGCAATGCATCCATTCATTCGTTCCCTTTCTTGCATCTTTTGCAAACCAAAGTCAGTCATCTGTGGTTGGTTATCCTAATGAACTGAGAGTCTCAACCTTAATCACAATCACAGTTGATGTATGCAGCCTTACAGAATATGAGAAATGTCTGTTTGATGCATGCAAATAAGCCAACATCTTCTTATATGTTTTGGTTTATAGGACTTCCTTCTGTGCTCTCCCAGTAACCCTCCTTAGCATCATTTAGTCAACCTTAGGCATAGAGCACCTGTGTGATAGTGTGCTGTCTTTTGTAAGATTCGTCAGACTATATGCACCTTGTTGTACGCCAGGCACTAGGGCCAAAGATGAGAAAGCGGGTTTGTTACCCAAGGAACTACCTGTATAGTGAGAAAGCCAGACATGCAACACATAATTATAACAAAGTATAACTGGTAGTGAACGAAGTTAGATATAAGTTCCTCTGAGCACGTGAAGAGTTCCAAAGAAAGATCTACAAGAGAAACGATGTGCTAAATTTGTTTTAAGTCTGTAATATAACAAGAACAACAATAGCTGCAATTTATTGAGTGCTTCGTGCATTTCAGACACAGTGATAAGCACTTAATAAGATTCATTTTATTTAATCTTTTAGTGACCCAGGAGATTGATATTATCATTTACTTCGTTTACATATGAGAAAACTTGCACGTGGAGAATTTAGGTAAGATTCTCACTGTCACACAGCTCATCAGTAAAGCCAAGGTTGGGTCAAAATCTATGGATTGTCAAGGTGCTCTTTCCTAATTTTTTTAACTTTTTATTTTGAACATATTTTACTCTTTAAGAAACATTAGAAGACTAGTACAAAGAATTCCCATAATCCTTATCTAGGTTCCCCAATTGTTAATATTTTCTCATATTTGTTTTACCATTCTCTCCCCATTCTCAATAGATAGATAGGTAGATAGATTTATTTTTAATTTTCTCTCTGCATCAATTGACAGTAAATTTCAGGCATGATGCCCCATTATCTCTGCCATAGACTGAATGTTTGTGTCACCCCAAACTCATATGCTAAATATTAACCCCCAATGTGATGGACTTAGGAGGTGGAGCCTTTGGGAAGTGATTAGGTGATGATGGTGGAGCCCTCATGAATGGAATTCATGCCCTTATGAAAGAAGTTACACAAAACTCCCTTACCCTTCTGCCATGTGATGATATGGTGAGGAGATAGGACTGTCTGTGAACTGGAAAGCTGGCTCTCACCAGACACCAGATTGGATTTTATTGTATTATTTATGTTTGTATGGAATCATGACCTTATATTTTAGCAGTGAGTTATAATTTTTTACTATTATACTTTGCTGATCCAGTTGTCCTAGATTTTGGTATCTCCTTCAAGCTTATGCCTGTGTTCTATGCACATGTCTCAGTCATTCTCTGAGCATCTCCTTACTTTCTGCTACCACTAAATATTCCAGGGTGATTTATACTTTCTCTACCCTAGTCATGGTATCAACCATTTATCTAAGGTAGGCTCTTGTTCTTCTCTTCCTGGCCACTCAGTAGATCTTATTTTTACCCATATGTAGGTAATAGGTGATACAGTTATTTTACTATCCAGAAATCTCTATTAGTCATTTTCACACCTACCACTATGATAATAAAAACTCACTGAGTTAGCTTGAAGTCACTGTATAAGATTTTTAAATGCCTTCTAAATCCCCCCAAAAATGATGGCATGGGGCTTAGGGAAGACAAAAGAAAAAATGAAGAGAAAGGGCACAAAGAGGAAAAGAAAGAAAAAAATAAGAAAAGTCATAGAAACAAAAATTTTTAGTACCTTCTCTGTGTCAGGCCCCAGGATAAATGCTTTCATATGTAACTTCTCATTATATTTCTGCAACAATTTCTCAGGGTAGAGATTATGAACCTCACTATGATACCTAAGAAAACAGAGGTTCAGGATTTCAGTGACTTGCTCTGACCTACAGAGTAAAGCAAAGAACAAGGAATCAAACCTATCTATATCACATTGTGAGCCAATCTTCCTCCGCCCAATGCTGCCTCTATGCAATTTTAAAGCTGATTCGTATCCTATATTCTATTTTTGAGCTTACCTAGTAGCTCTTTATTTACCCATTTCCCAAATACCAGAACACCTTATGCTCAGGCAGATGATAAAGACTTCCCTTAGCTCTAAGAACAACCTGTTACCACAAACACCTTCCCTTGAATTAGGATTCACCACCTGCTTTTAAGGTTAGCTTTATTTTCTGAACCATGAGGCACAGTACTCTAGAACCACATGACATATAGCACACAGCCTTTATTCAGCAGGCTGTTATTAATGCCTCTTGTAATAAACACTATACTCAGTGTCTCCATTTTTTTAGGACTATAAAATTTAGGAGGGAAATGCGGTTCACTCATCAGTGGACAATTTGAGAGCACAGGGAATTTTTATTTCTCTAATAGGGCAGATCTAAAATGTCTGATTATATAGCAAAACAAGGTGATGGTTATGGTGTGTATTTTGTGCATGAATTGATTACAGATCAAAACCAAGATGCATCTACAGACAGGTCCTAGCAAGTTAAAACAGGATTCAGGCAGGGTTCTGTGAAGCCTTTGGTGAAATATGAAGAAATGCTTCCTAATAGAGCAAAAAGGAATAGAGAACAGCTAATGTTTGCACATTTTAAACACTGCATTCACATGCATTCCCATCTCAAAATAACCCTGCACAGGGGAGTGAGTGTATCACCTCACCCTCATTTTACAAGAGAGGAATAGTGAGGTTCAGAAAATTGAAGTGACTTACCTAAGATATCACAGCTAATAAAGTGGCAGTTGATACTCAAATCCTGCCTGCTTCTCTTTACACCACACTGTGATTAGAGTCCTACAAATTAGATTTTTGCAGGAATCTCTCTGGGCTTAATCAAGTCGATGTGAGCAGATGGTAAAGTAAAGGAAATCCATTCCCACTTTATTCCTTGAAGCTCCTTAACAAAAGATGGAAGAAGTGATGTGAGGCCTTTTATTCCATCATTTCAGTGAAACTTATGTTTTGTTTTTGAGTAGACCACAATAGGATATAGGAAATATATTTTTGGCCAAATTAATAGCATCATACCACAGAATTTATTTTGCCTGTGATGTTATGTAATCAATTGTTTCAGTATAGCAATGAAGCAACCTCTTCTACTATGAATGGGAATAAACATAAACCTAACAATAAGTAGGTGCAGGCTGAAGGGGCGTCATGGATTTGGAGGGTTTGCCTACAAGCACATACACACATACAAACACACAGACACACACACACACGTACACGTACACGCACAAATGCACCACCACACTAGACCAGAGTAACTATTTGGTACTTATGACACAAAGGGGTTTATATGAGAATCACTTTATCATATTATGGAAAATTATATGCAGATATTACAGCCAGTATATACAGAACTTATGACCAAATTCTTTAACTAAATATAATAATCACTATCACGTATTAAGTACCCTATATGTGTCAACTAGAACACAAGGTGCCTCATTGCCATTTTATCATTTATTATTAAAACTCATCTATTGTGATGGACATGTTTATTCCTATTTTTTAGATAAGAATGCTGAAGCTCAGACCAGAAGACAGATAATCATGGGAGCCAGGATTAGAATTTCACTGTGTTGAATAGCAAAGCCCACTCCCTTGGCAGCCTGGCTGTATCACACAATCAGAATGTTCTAGGTATTATTACCGCTGCTAGGAGTGCATGGGTCTGTCTCTCTTTCAGTCATCTTTCATCTTTATGTGTTGCCATTTTCCCTCTTTTTTTATATTCTGCAGTCTTCTTCTGGTGTGGCAAAGATGAATAGTCTTTTGGAAATAACCTAGTCCCCAGTTATTCATTTTCCAATTACTTGGACTTTGCTGCCAACTCCGTCTGTCCTGCGCCTGCACACATGCACTTCTGTTCTGTACTTCCCCTCTCCTGATGACTTACCTTCACCTTCTGCTCATTACCATTGCAGCTCCCTGGTACACTGTGCTCCATTTCCATCCCATGTTGCTTGGTTTTCCTGGTTTTTTTTTAACATCGTGTTCATGCAATTGTCCTGTGACATTCATGTCCATGAAAATTTGCCTTCTCTTCTATGGGCCAATTCTTAGAACCTGCCCATAACTAGTCTAGAAAGTTAAGGACTTACTTTTCTTCATCTACTCCATCTCTTTCATTTGGGGAGCAATACAATGTCCACCAGGCACAGTGCCCACAGGAGGAAAATCTCCTTAAAACAGTAGTTCTTAAACTTTAGCCTGTATAAGAATTACCTGATGGACTCGTTCAGAAGACAGAATGTTGAGCCCCACCCCCAGAGTTTCTGATTTAATAGGTCTTGGAAAAGAGGTAGAAAAGTTCTTAAGACTTTGCTTTTCTAAGACATTCCCAGATGATATTTATACTACAGGTTCAGAGACCACCCTTTGAAAATCACTGCCTTAGACTGAGGGGAAAGAAGAAAGCCAGTCTACCATATTCCCACGTCATATTACTCTTGTTGAGAACTCAGTTATTTGACAATTTTTTGAATCATCTACTGTATCTCAGCACATTTATAAGTAGTATCTATAAAAAGATAAAGAAGCCTTTATGAATGATTTCAAGGAGTTCGTGACTTGATAGGAAATACATATGTAAATGAATAAATGCAATAAAATATGCTAAAGCCTATGACAGTGGTGAAACAAGATACGGTCACAGGACAAAGAAGTAATGGCGACTTCTCTCCTAAAAGATTACATCAGGCTTCATTAAATGGAGGTAACAGTTAAAAAAAGCCTTTGGAGGAGGTACAGGAGGCAGATTCTGGGCAAATAGAAGTGTGTTCAAAGCCACAGAAATATAAAGTTTCGGGGAGTTAGAGGGAATTTGGCTGTTGATATGGTTTAAGTATTGAATGAAGTGGAGATATGAAAAGAGATATTAAAGGGATGTGATTGCTCAAAAAGTGAGATTGGGCATTGTATGTGATCTAACATGCCCTTTTCCTGAAGTTAGGAAAATGATTTGAATGTTCCTTTCAGTCGAGAGCATCATTAGACTTGAACTGTAGGCGTATCACTGTGGAAGATGGTTGGGAGGAAGGAAGAACATGGCAACAAGTAGAAAGCATGGGGACCCTTGAACCAAAAGAGATAGAGAGTCTCAGACTGGATACCAAAGATTTGATACTAGAAAATCTGTTTAATTTAGAAATACTCTATAGACATTGTATTGTAATGATCTCTGTATATACCTGTCTTACACTAAGAAGTCCTTGGTCATCTTGATTGACAGTGCCTGTGGTAGTGACTGGGTTTAGTGAGCACTCAAGAAATGTTGACTGAGTGAATAGACAAGTTAATGAATACCAATGTATCATTTATTTTCCTTTAGTCTTTAATCCCCTCCCCTATAAAATAGAGAGGAAGGATTTATTTCATTCTCCCAGAAGGTGACAAATGAATGGATGACTATTAATAAAGTGATAATGTACTTACCATGAAGTAAGTAAAAATGGGTGGCATTCTGATGATGGGATTTATCACACAAATGATAACCAGTTGCACCGTCATTTATTTGAAGAAAATTTCTGAAATTATCTCCAAATTGCTTTGGTAAAGATACCTGGACTGAATGAAAAGTGTTATTACAGAAATCTTCAACTGTCCATGAATTCTTTTGTGGAGGTAGGCTCATTTGCAGAAGATTTACTTGTTCCTATGTGAAACCAAGGCACTGCTGGTTCTGTCAGATAATTTTCTCCATTACACCTCTAGGCAATTAAATGTATGGCAAAAAAAAATAGTCCATTGTCTTTGGAAACTGCCATTCCGAGAGGAGTGAAGTTCTTACCCATAGGAGACTAAGTATCACTGGTCTAAAAAGGAATTTAAGAAATAACTGCTTTTAATGTTATCTTCTTAGTTTCCTGATCAAACCTTTCCCTAACACTGTAGAATTGGCAAGGCCAAATCATTTTCATGCTTCTCTGATTTTATTTGTTCTTTCTAATAGCAGTTGAAAAGTTCAAGGATACAGATTCTAATGACCAGAAACAACAAAGTAAGAACTACCTTTGGACACATGCTAGGGGTATTTCTGAACCCAAAAGATAACATCTTAGAAAAAGAGGGGAAAAAAGTGGTTGCAAAATAAAGATAGAGAATAAGACTTTCATTTTTCTCATATAGGGATGCAAGTTGGTGATGATGAAATTCTTCAAAAGTACTAGGCAAAGAGGATTCTTGAACCTTGAATTCTACACCCATTTAATCATGGGGAAAATAAAGAGATTCTTAAACATGAAAAGGACTTGGAAAATAAACTAGATGCACTCTTTTCCTGAAATATAATGTGTCTGAAAGATATGGTCTAGGAAAATTAAGCAGCAGTCCAAAAAAGAGGGAGACATCAGATATAAAAAAAACTGTGAGCAGAGAAACCAAAAAAGTCCATCTTTAAGCTGAAACCAGTTTTTCTCAATGGGGTTGCTTTGGACATTTTGGGGTAGCAACTCCTTGTGTCGTAAACTGTCCTGCCTATTGCAAAATGCCTAGCATCTGTGACCCCCAGTTTTCAAGAAAGGAGATTTCTGAGAACAATAGCAACATGACATTTTTTAAAAAGTGAACTCAAAAAACTAGAACAATAATTCCAGGTGTGTGTGTAGGGGAGAGTTATAACGTTTATTGTACTTTGTTATTATAAACAATAATATCTTAATGAAAAAGATATAAACATAATAAAGGGCAGTGAAATGTAAAGTACTCTAGCCCTCATTCTCTCTTCCCAGACTGTTGCCAATTTTTTCTACATGCTGCCAGAACATATTTATGAATATGAGCCTATTATATACACATATTCATCTGCAGCTTCCTTCTTCCATTTAATTTATCCAGTCTGTTTCCAAATCACCACAAAAATATACCTCAAATTTCTTTGTCTTTCTTCTCTGTTTGCTCGTGTTTTGTTAAATACTATATTATAAAAGGCATGCATGTATGTGAGGAGAAAATATTCAGTAGTGCAAAAGAGCACAAATGAAATGAAATTATCTCCTCCTCTTTCCACTCTTAGCCCATCCCTAAAGAAACTGCTATCAAAGGTCCTACTTTTATCTCTTCTTGACTTTATCACTTTATTGTAATAGTCCCTATGGCATGATTTACCTTCTTTAGACAAACCTAATCTCCTTCTGTCCCTCTCCCTCTCCCCCTCTCTTTCCCTCCATCTCATATATTATGAGCAATTTGGCACTTTTCACCATATCTCTCAGATGAAGAAAATTTTCTTCTGTCCTGATTTCCTAGGAGTTATTTATTATATAGTGATATGGAATACATTTTTATTAACTTTTACCATATCAGATGACTACGTGATTTTTCTTATTTTAACTATTAATATAATTATATAGTTGGTATTCCAGTAATATCAACTTTGCCATCCTTGAATAAATTGAAATTGGTCATAAGACCAAGCCCTTCCTGCCACCTGATAACTGGTCACCATGAAGTTCAATCCCTTGGGATTCACTGGACTTCTGAAATCAAAGAACTGTCGTCTTTAATTTCTGGGAAATTATTATCAGAAGTCTTCAAATATTCTCTCACATGAACACTCTCTTATCTCCTTCTGAAGCTCCAAGTAGAAATATGGTAGATCTTATCATCTATGTCCCATATCTTTTTACATGTTTTCCATCTTTTTGTCTTTGTGGGCCTCTCTTTGATTATTTCTTCAGGTTCACCTTCCTGTTGCCTAATTGAATATTTAAATTGATTATTAAACTGACTTCATAAATTAAAATTGAATTTTTATTTAATATCATTTTCATGTCTATAAATTCTATTTGGTCCTTTTTCTAAGGTTCTGTGTCATTTTTAATAGTTCCTATATCCTAACTCATACTTTCAATCTCCTGTTTTATTACTCTAAACATATCAAATACACTTATTTCATAATTCATGTCCAAAAATTCCAATATCTGAAGTCAGTATCATTCTGAGTCTTCTATTTGTTGTTTCTTCCAGCTAGTGCTCATCATTTCTCATTTCTTTGTGCTGTTTTTTATTTATTTTTTACTGTGTTAATATTCCTTAGAACTTTGAGACTTGTATTGAAGTTTCATTCCCCCAGAAATGAATTGTATTTGCTTCTGCCAGGGGCACCACCTATAGAACATGACTTTAAAGTAAATATGAATTTGAGGTTTTTTTAAAACTCCTAGTATGAATTTAGGCTATGTGAGGGATGATTTGTAATTGTTAATTCCCAGGAGGCACGCTCTGCACTCCCCGTTTTGCATCCTCTCCCCTGCTCAGGCTGTGAATACTACGCCAAATTACCTGGATTGGTCAAATGGTCTTAAGGTGCCCTACTTACCTATTCAAGTTTCACCTTTTATTTAATTCTTAAAAAGTAAAGAGTACTTCTTTTCTTTCCAGCTCATAAATGCATGTAAAGTTTTTTCACTTATTTTAGTTAACATTTTGTTTAGAGTGTGTGAATTGGTCAGGGTTTCTAGCCTTCCTTATTCCTGAAAATAAGTCCTTTTATTCATATAGGGTGCATGGTTATCAAATTTCTGAGTTCTTAGTTTGCTGTTTGATGGTGATTTGTCTCAGTATAAAACTGTAAGTTTATTTTATCTCTGAGAGTATTGAAGGCCTTGGTGCATAACATTCTAGTTTGCAGTAATGCTTCTGTAAAATCTTATTTCTATATAAGTCCTCTGAATGTAAACTCTTTTTCTGTCTGTCTCTGTCTCTCACACACAGATATGCACTGCATGGCTCTTCTTCATTCTATCTTTGAAAACATTTAGACTCTTATTTTTCATTGTTATTTAAACATATCACAAGAACAAGCCTGGATGTAGGTTATTTGCATTACTCCTACCTGCAACCAGAAGACACTTTCAGTTAAAAACATATATTGAGGTTAGGGAAGTTTTTCTCCTACTATTTCTCTGTTTACTTCATCTACTCCATAATATTAATTGTCAGTATCGGAAACTCTTATTACTAGACTATTGGTCTTACTGGATTGATATTTTGGCTTTTTCCTTTCTATCATATTTTCTATTTCTGTTTTTAATCCTGAGAAACGTCCTTCCCTATATAAAGGAGCACTTTAATTAGAATAAAATGGAACATCTATGTGAGCATTTTCACCCACCCTCCATGCTACAAAGTCCTCATCTTCACTAAGCCCAATATTTCTTTACTGATAAAATGCGCCCATAGAAAAAATAGATCCATAAAAACCTAGAGATACACCCTAGCTCAACCAGCCCTAACTTCAAGCTTAAGCAAGTAAAATATTAAATTGGAAAGTGCTTGAAAAGTAAATGCATTTTGATATAACCGTGTTAGTCTCTCATTCAGTAAAATAATTAAAAATAATGAATCTAATTCCTATATTATCACAGAGATATTTAAAGGAAATATATTATTCAGAACCAGAGGGTGAATCATGAAGTAGAAGTTGAGGGAAGCACAGAATCATCAGTGGGTGCAATGAACACTAGTGGAACTAATTGTTTAAGATAATAATATGGAAATTTTGAGTTTAAGTATTATGGACTCTTGGCACCAATATGTGACATGACCATTACTGTGGACAACAGCATTCAATATGTATTGACTGCTAAATGCATTGTTTGTGCTCTGAGCTTGTAAGCTTAAAGGGCACACAGGCTTCAAATTATTCTTCTTGGCTTTCTGCTGAGTCCAAAATTTGTCTTCTCCCAATGGAGAAAATGCAGAGAAAAATATGTGGTTATCTGTAGGATGAGAAAGAGGTCATTATATTTCCTTTTTTCCTTCTGTATTTTGGGCTATGTGCCTGATTTCTATCGTCTAGCCCAAGTAATCATATGCCACCGTCCAAATGATTACAAGGAAATTTAGAGTAATTTTTATAATACTAGAAAAAATTATTAATTGATAATCTATTGAATTTATATTAATTTGTAGAGGATTAAAATTGGTGCAATATCAAAACCAGCTATTTGTAGCATTACTTTTTGATTCCTAGAATTTCTATCTCTCTTCT
>JAVSCE010010921.1:0-27948 GCA_032199065.1 Smutsia gigantea | reverse complement strand
AAAAGGGGCAGTACGATTAGCAGACATAATGTTGGGGGGGTGCCGGGAGGGCTGTACAAATCAGAGAAGATAAGTAATGATTCTATAGCATCTCACTACGCTGATGGACAGTGACTGTAATGGGGTTGGTGGGGGGGACCTGATGAAGGGGGTAGTTTAATAACCATAATATTGCACATGTAATTGTAGATTAATGATACCAAAATAAATTATAATTAAAATAAAATAAAATACAGACATTGATACTTGAAAAAAAAAAGTTTGAAACTCTATTGCCACCTTCTGGATGCTGCTTTTTAAGAGTGAGACAAGGATTGGAAGGGATATAAAAAGTGCAAATATTTATTCTTTCACAGATTCCAATATTAATTAATAGAGATGTAACACTTGTTTTATGGATGTAGGATGAAAGATTATTGAAAAAGTTATTGGAAACACTGGAGGAAGAAAAAGTCTTTTTCTGATTGACTAATATCATGAATTTCTTGATGTAATTTAGAAAGATCAAAACCTAAATCTGAGTGGTTCCAAATTCCCATAATATGATTTTTGACTTTTTCCCAAGAGTGAATGAACTCATTTACTTGCAGAGGTGTGACACATATCCACTGATAATCAGCATGGCAACGAAGGGCTAGCTGTGCTTTAAGAGTCATTAACTCTCTTCCAATAGTCAATATAACTTCTTCTAAAGCATTAACTTTGGATTCTAATTTTTGGTCAATAATTTCTTGGGTGACAAGAGCTAAAGATACATTTTTAGATAATTGTTCAGTAAAAGTGGCAGTATGGGTCTAGAGAAAGTGAAGTTACTAAGGTAATAAGTGCAGCAATACCAAGAATGAGAGTTGCTACAAAACGCTTCCCCAGAGTAAGAAAGTACTAGTATCACGAAGTGCTTGCAGCCCATAATCATCAAACCACGTAGAGTTTAAGGTAACAGGAATCATCAAATATGGGGGATGGCATACAATAGAAATGACTTTTGCATTATTTTTTACAGAAATACAGGTAGAAAGAGTACAATTATTATAATTTATAATGAATTTACAGTTTTGTTAATTTTCATGGATACACAATTTTTAGATAATAAAAAGGCATATGGAGTTTGCAAAGAAGCATAAGATTGATAAGTAGTTTTTCCTGTAGGTCTGTGTAGAGTTATTGGCTTAATAGAAGCTACAACCCACCATAATTCAGATTGTGAAAAAGATTTTTCATTCAGAGTTGTAGTTATTATAGGTGGGACCCAGGCATTAATATGCCAACGGTTTACAGGTAAAGGTTTAGGAATAAGTTCAGCTCCAGTGTCAACCTATATTCTAATCAAAATTGGGATCTGGAGAACTCCAATTGTATAGGGATAAATTCATTTTTGGAATACGCCTCTCTATTTGGATGGAATACATACAGCTTTTCCAAACAGGAAAGCTGATTTTTCTATTAATAATTAGCCAATCATTTCAGACTCTACTCGGTTATTAAAGGTAGGGCAAGTGGGAAAGGGCGAGGGATGTTGTTTAGTAATTTTAGAGTGAGGATCAGGACCACCTGGATAAACAAGGAGAAGTGACCACATTTCTCTTTTAGAGGAGTTAGAACTGGGAGAATCAGTCAGGAGGCCTTTGTAACTCACGGGCAAGCATCCAGGAATTTCAGTAAGATTTAAAGAAAAACAAATGAGAGGGCTACTAGCAAAGCCTGTAAAAGAAAATTTTTGATTAGGAGGATTAGGCTGGAGATCTAAAGGGGAGTCACCACCACCGAGGAGTTGAGGAATATTAGTAAATGCAGAAATGTCCTCATTCTCCCATGTCACTGGTTGAAAAGTAGGGCGGTTAGGTAAATAAGCCCAATAGGGTTTAGTGGGCTCTCCGCGGGTTACCTGACAGGTGATAATGGCAAGCATAGCAATGAAAAGGGTGTTACTAGTTACCGGTAAACCTTGGCGATGCACGGATCTCTCCATTTCCTCTGATAGCCGCCTGATCTGGCCCCCAAGTAGGTGGATCACTTTCTCTAGCAGAACGAGTAGGTCGACGGTGAGGAGGTGGTGGAATAATTCTCGATCGTGGTGGACGACAAATTAGAGGGTCTTCATCTAGGGTGCCCAGGTGTCTGCGCCTTGAGTGTGGGCTATCAGGCGGCGTCAACACTGAATGTTTTTCATAGCGGCTCCCCGCTGGCAAAAACGGCGGTGGGGGTGGTGGTGGTTGTGACATGTTGAATCAATCAGGGATCCACACGGGGGCGTCCACGTCCTATGGGAAAATACAAGCATATCCTCTCCCAGATGTTATTAATAAGTCTGGTCCTTTCCACTGTCCTGAAAGGAGATCTTTCCATTTTACAAGGTCTTATTTTTGTTAAATCAGGATTCCAATGTTTTTCCATTGCTGAATGTCCATTAATATCTAAATTTAGGTTATTAATAATGAATAAAGCATAACTTAAAATATGACGTGGCGAGCTATACTTAAATTCTCCATCTTGTATTATTTTACCAATTGATTCTTGAAAGTCTGATGAGCTCTCTCCACAATGGCTTGGCCTTGAGGATTGTATGGAATGCCTGTTGTGTGTTCTATTTTAAAGGCTCGGCAGAAATTTTTGAAGGCATTAGAAGTATAAGTGGGAGCATTGTCAGTTTTAAGATGATGAGGCAAATCAAGATAAGAAAAGCAAGTAAATGGGTGTTGTATTACATCTTTAAAAGCCTCTCCTGTAGAAGCTGTGGCTACAATTACATGAGAAAATGTGTCAGTAGTAGCATGAACAAAGGAAAGCTTTCCAAATGAGGAAAAATGAGTGACATCCTTTTGCCAAAGGGCATTAGGTTTAAGTCCTCGAGGGTTTACCCCCATAGGTGGGGAGAAGACATGCTTCAGATAGAACAAACAATTCCTAATTATTTGTCTTGCTGACTCTCTAGGTAGATGACATTGAAGACTTAATGCAGTAGCACTTTGGTGGTGGATATGGTGAGACTGTTGGGTTTCCTCTATGGCACTCCCTACCAAGGGAGGCTTAGTTAAGGAGTCAGCAAATGCATTCCCTTCATGGAGAAGTCCAGGCAATTTTGAATGGGCTCTAATATGGCCAATAAAAAATGGTCTGTCCTTTGATGTATTAATGACTGCAATTGTTCTAAAAGAAGGAATATAGAAGTTTTGTTTTTTGCAATTACAGCTGTTTCTATTTGAGGAAATAATTATGCTATATAATTTGAATTTGTATACAAATTAAACCTCTGAATTGGTAATTTGGTAAAGGCCAATAGTACTGCTTGTAACTGCTTTTTGTGCAGAAGTTTCTGCAGTCTATTGCACATAAGGCTCTCCACTAATTACAGTTATAGCCTTCCCATTAGATGATCCATCTGTAAATACTAAAAGGGCATTATCAAGCTGTTTAGAACTGCACCTTTTAGGAAATATACATGGATGTCTCAGCAAAAATTGCAAAAGCAAATTTTTTGGCAGGTAATATTTGTCCACTAAAACCACTCAGAGATACTTGCCATTCTTCATTATTGTTTAATAGAGTTTCAAACTATCTTTAGTGTTAGGAATAATTACATTAGCAGGTTCTCTCCCAAACAGCTCTCAGCCCCTTTTTCTTCCTTTACTTATTAACAAGGCTACTAAATCAGGACATGCTATTAAAATTTTCTTTGCTGTTACTGGGAGATGGATCCATTCAAGAGGCCCATCTTGCCATAAACACCCAGTAGGGGTATGAGGTATTTGCAATATAATTAAATCTTCTGGTCTAGAATAATCCAATCTTTGTACTTTTTGGTTACTTATGGCTTTTTCTTCTAATTTTAATGCCAGGGCTGCTTCTCTAGTAAGTTCTCACTTAGATAAGGGGTTAGGGTCTCCTTGTAATATCTCAAATAGTGGTTTAAATCTGCCATGGTTAATTGCAAAAAGGGTCTTATACAATTTATATCTCCTAATAATTTTTGAAAGTCATTAAAGTATGTAAATAGTCTTTATGTAATTGTAAGGGTTGAGAGGAAACTGTTTGAGTATGTATAATCCTACCTGAGTAATCATAAGGGGGGTTGATCTGGATTTTTTCTGGGGCTATTTGTAACTCATGACTTTAAGTGCAGTTACAGTCTTATCTAGTATCACCTGCAATAAGGCATGGTCTGGATGTGCTAACAATATGTCATCCATATAATGTATCATATAAAGGTCAGGGTATAGATCTCTAATCTCCTAGAGCACTCCATCAACAAATTTTTGACAAAGTTTAGGACTGTTTTTCATACCTTGCGGTAACACTTTCCACTGATATCTCTGATAAGGTTGTTTCAAGTTTTCAGAAGGCAAACTGAAAGCAAAATGCTTACAATCTGCAGTACTTAGGGGGGTGGTAAAGAAACAATCTTGTAGATATATTACTATAATATTATAATTGGCTGGTATAGCTACAGGGGAAGGGAGGCCTGGCTGTAAAGCCCCTATATCTTCCATAGTGGCACTAATAGCTCTTAAATCTTGCAGTAACCTCAATTTCCCTGATTTTTTTCTTTATCACAAATATAGGAGTGTTCCAAGGGCTGTTTGTTGGTTCTACATGCCCTGCTAACAATTGTTGCTTTATTAGTTCTCTGATTGCAATGAGTTTCTCCGAAGTTAACGGCCATTGCTTTATCCATACAGGGGAGTCAGTCTTCCAGGTTATGGGATCTGCAGCCTTGAGAGCAATGGCCTCTAGGATAAATTTGGGTAGCCTAAACCATATTTGTAAAATTTTTTAGGTGACTCAACTGGTTCTTTAGTGCTCTGTTCCTCTTTCCCTAGCCCTTTATTTGGATCATAATACATTTGTAGCATTTGGGCTGTTAATTTGTCATCGGGGCTGTATAATAACATTCCCATTTGTGACAATATGTCTCTGCACCATAGTGTAAAAGGCAAAGTAGGAATAAAGCAGGGACAGAAGGTGCCTGATTGCCCTTCTGAGTTTGTCCACAATAAAGAGAAAACACTTCTAGCAATTGAGAGTGCCATCCAAAGGCCAATTAATCCTGTGGGAGATGACTGGGATGGCCAGGAATATGGCCAGTCTTTTCCAGCTATACAAGAAATATCTGGCCCAGTATCTAAGAGACCCTGTATTTTATTTCCCTGAATATTCAATTATTTTAATGTCTGGGAGGCAGTAACTTCTTGAACCCAGAAGGCTATGTCACTGGAGCCAGAACCTTTAGGGCCTCTCGCCTTTTGTGTAACTGTTTTTCCTATTCTTTGATATGGTAGAAGCAACAATTGAGCAATTCTTTGTCCTTTATTTATTTGAGTTGTTTTGTAAGGAGAACTTAGTAATACTTGCAATTCTCCTGAATAATCAGAATCTATTACTCCAGGTATTACAGAAATGCCCTGTAGGGTCAAGGAGCTTCTTCCCAAAATTAACCCCGCTATTCCCTCTGGTAGCAGTCCCTTCACTCCTGTAGGTATGGGGTCACAGCTACATCAGGAGTCAATATTGTTGAGGCGGTGGAACATAAATCCAATCCTGCACTGCCTGGGGTTGCTCGGAAGAGTTCTGAGATGGAACAATGGGGATGAAGGGATTGAGGGATGATGCCCCTATTATTGTCTGGGCCTGGGGCAGGCCCTGCTGGCCATTTCCTGGAAACAGTACAGCAGGTTGTTCTAATACCATAGTTAAAGGAGTCCCATTTTTATGAAATTTGGGTCCACAACCTCTAGCCTAATGATATCCCTTCTGGCACCTAAAACAAGGAGCCCATCGTTGATTATTATCCCCAGTTGGAGCAGGAGAAGTTGCTGGTGCAGAGGGACCTATTTTATTTATTAAAGGAGGTTTAGATTTTTGAAGGCAAGTCCTACTAAAATCTCCTAATTGTCTACAGGTGAAACAATTTCCAATATTTGGGGGTATTTTGTTAAGTTTTTTATCTGAGACCCCTGCATAAATTGGGTATATGTCTCTCCTTTTAAAGCAGCCAGCATAGCTGTTCCCTGGATAAAGGCTGGAGTTATGTCAGCACATTGTTTGACATAGTCAATTGAAGAACCGGTTTTTCTAATTCCTCAGAGTAATGCTTGGCATGTAGAATTAATGTTTTCAAAAGCCAATTGTTTAATTAGTATATCAGCTGCCTCTTCATTAGTAATTACTCTTCTCACTGCTAGTATCAGCCTGGATACAAAACCCTCATAGTTTTCATTTGCTCTCTGTCTCACTTCAGCTAATGTTTTTGTCTTTTCAGTAGTAATAGGCAGTGTTCTCCAGGCATTAACTGCACAATCTGTGGCCTGTCTCAATGCCTCTTTTTCTAAATATATTTGTGCCTGAGCTGTATCATAATCCCCTTGACCCAATAGCATATCTTTTATAATATGGGATTTCCCTCTGCTATGCCTATTTTCTGCCACCTGTTTTTTAACTCTATCCTCATATTCATTTCTCCACAAAAGGTAATTTCTACCAGTAAAACAAGCCTTGGCTACTTGAGTCCAATCATATGGTGTCATCCATCTACCAGCTAGGGCCTCTACCAATGTCAAAGTGTAAGGTGCCAAGGGACCATAGTATTTGCAGGTAATCTTTAATTCTTTCAATAATTTATATGGGATGGGTTCCCTGGAGATGCTTTCATCATCAAATTCTCCTCCAAAAATAATTGGATAACATAAATTCTGCATCTCCCTTTTGTTACGCTTGCCTCAAGGCAGCTTATACTCCGGTAGGAGTTTTCTGATCAAATCTGGGGGGAGGAGGCTGGAATGATGATGGTTTATGAGTCTTGTCAATAGTAGTAGACTCAGAAGATCTTACAAAGGGATTTTTGGAGGAAGTATTTCTCTTTAACATGAGGGCAACTAATCTGAGTGGATAATTCTTATTATTGTATTTGGCAGCTTCCTCCTCTAAATTTACCTGATCTATAGGGTCAAGGATGTCATCATCATCTGGAGGAGCTGATGCCAGCATGCCTTTAGGTGTTGTTTGTCTCTCCTTTTTGGGAATTAAAAGAATATCCTCATTAACTTCCCCAAGGGGATCTTCCTTTTTGCCTCTTTCTTTATTAGTGCCATATCCTTTCCTATTACTTTTTGTTTTCTGCCTATTGCTTTCCTCTTGAGACCCAAAGTTGGATGGTTTTTGCAGGAGGGTCTCTACCTGCTGTTTAGGTTCTAAAACCTCTTTGATTAAATTCCACAATGAAAAGGTATCTGTAGGGACTTTCTCAGGTCCACGGCTGGCATAATATTCTCTTATCTCTTCTCCAACCTTCTGCCAGGTTGCAAGACTCACTGTACCTTGGTCAGGAAACCAAGGACAACAGTCTTGCATGAAGTGAGGAAGCGAGCCAACTGGCCATTAGTGACCGTAGTGCTTCATCCCTCTATCAAATGCATAAGGATTTCTATAAAGAGTATGGCCAATGACTTCTCAAGGTCTGACCTACAGACTCTCTCACCCTGCCTATCTCTACAGGGGTTCTGCAGCACCCTAGTGTGAAATCCTATCCATCCCATATCAGTGGGGCTTACCTTCAGGTCCCTGTTCAGGCACCACTTGCTGGAGTCCAGCTCCAGCTAGTGCAGGGGTCCCTGAAGGATGGATGGCGTTGGCAGCTGAGTAAGTGAATGAGGACACAGATACTAGCAAAAGCTGAGCCTGGCCTTTAATTAAAAGTAGCAGATTGTTTATATACTCTTTGATTACATAAAGTACAGTTACTAATCATTTAATTGATGCATAGCAGGGTTACATGAGTTTAGAAAATGAGATTAAATCATTTTGAAATATCTTAGCAGTCTACTAGTTTCTAAGTAAAGTTTGTTCCTAGTCACTGCAGCTAGAAAATCTTACAAAGGTTAGGTAGGTGCCAGATTCTTGGTTTTTTTACAGATGACTATTTAAAGTTTACTATTCTGTTATTTTTATGTAGGGTTCTTATTCTTTCACAGCTATACTCCCATTCTCCATCTCTGGTGGGAAAGAAAGAGGTGGTCTCCAAGAGGACATGATGACCTTCTGGCAGGCAGGGATAAATGTCACGGAGTGTGCCTCAGACCCATTTTCAGTAAGACTTACGATGGAGATTTTTCTGATCTGAAGTCAGGCAATGTCCTGTTCTTATTATTTTTATAATTTATCAAGCTGTTCTCTGACAGGTTAGCCAGAGGGAACACCTGTTCTTTGAACCCACCTATTTCCACATTCATCAAATATGCCATCTGGAGGCCATGAAGGGGTAGGTGGAGAGGGGGAACTGGAACCCACTCAAACAATCTCCATTTATTATAACTCAATACTTGTTTTCAATATCTTCCTCACATCCCCCTCCTATTATTCCTTAATAAAATGTTAAAGTAGTAGGTAAAAATAATAAAGATTACAGTTTCTAATAGAAAGCTGTTTAAATCTTGATATAAGATAAAGATGGAAAGTAGAGTTTAATGCAGTAGGAAAGCAAGTGTAGACTGTCAGATTCAAGCCTATAAACTGGTTATAGATCCGAGTGAGACAAGGGCAGCAAAACAGCCATGGGCGCAGAATATTTCTCTCAAAACTGGGGGGGGGGGGTGAGGTTCTGAGCCTCACCTCTGTTGGCCCCCTATTGCTCACCTGCTGGACCCCCTGCAACTGTACCTGTCTTAGGTTGTTCTTCCCTTGGGTAATCTTACCTGTCTCTGGCTAACCATCCATCTCCTGGGCTATACAGGGATATGTGCAGTTGGTAAGTGAGAGAGAAGCAAGGTTCTTTGAAAAGGTTAGCTCTTCTTACTTCTTTGCAGATTTATACCCTATGGCTTTTATGCCCAGCAGTTGTCTCAAGGTATCTCTACCACCTGGAAGAATTAGGGGGTCTTGCCTCTGGCATTTCTCTCAGGGTATATTAAATTTGGTTTTCTAATTTAGGTGAAAGTGACCAATAACAACATTTCCAAACACCATAATAATAACGAGAGAGAGCAAGGATGATCCTTTCAGAAGTCTGCATTGCATTTCCTTCTTACCGGGCATCTGGGCAGTGCCATCAGATGGGCAGTTCAGACTGGCTCCCAACAACGCTACATGCTGCACCCTCCTCCAGTATGTAGATGACTTCCTTCTTGCCAGTGACACCCTGGAAAATTGTATGAAAGGCGCACCTCCTGCAACCCCTGTCACTCAGGATACTGAGCCTCATAGAAAAAAAAAGCACAAATCTACCAGCAGTGAGTACAGTACTTGGGCTTCCTCCTCACAGGGAGAAAGGGCACTAGGGCCAGAGAGGAAAAAGGTCATTGACTCCTTGCCCAAGGCCTGGACAAAGGGGGCATGAGAGAATTCCTAGAGGCTGTTGGGTTCTGCAAAAATCTGGATTCCTTGATTCTGAGCAATGTCAAGGCCCCTCTGCAAACTCCTGGGATGGGGGGCCAGACTGAAAGCCTCCTATCTGGAAAAAAAGAGGCAAAAGCCACCTTCCTGGACATAAAAGCTGCTTCAAAACACACTGCCCTGGGCCTGCCAGACAAAAAGGCCCTTCAATATCTTTGTACATAAAAAAGTAGCAATTCTGATTGCAAAACATCAAAAAAAAAAAAAAACCAACCCTAAAGCACAGGAGAACCAGCTAGCAGATAAAGCAGCTCAAACAGTGGCCAATAAAAAAGCATATAAAGTTCTTTCCCTCATTATGGCCCTAACACCCACAGTGGAGGCCCCTCCACCCAAGCACACAAAAAAGAAAAAGACTGAGCCATAGCTGAAGGAGCTATCCTAACTTAAAAAAAAAAAAGCAATACTATGTCAGCCAGTTGACAGCATTATGCCATGCAGTAAGTGAGCAGTGCATGCCTTGTGCCAGAAATAATGCTTGATCTGCACCACAACCCTGAACCAGTGTTCAAAGAGCAGGAGTTACCCCCTTTGAAACCCTTGAGATAGATTTCACAGATGTCCAGCCAAGCAGAAGGCTCAAATATCTCCTAGTAACAGTATGTACATACTCTGACTGGGCTGAAGCCTTCGCAACTGGACAGAATGAAACTGGGAAGTAGCCAAAGTCCTCCTGGAGAAAAACTGTGCTCTGGCTTGGCCTACCATCCACAATATACAGTGACAATCAGCCTGCCTTTGTAGCAGATGTAGTACAAATGTTAACTAAATCCTTCAACATTACCTGGAAACTTCACACTGCATACAGGACACAGAGTTCAGGGAAAGTAGAGTGAATTAATCACACCCTCAAGGAAACCCTAGATAAGTTTTTCCAAGAAACTGGCCTCCCATGGCCAGATTTACTGCCCCTGGCTCTCCTGCATGCTCACTGCACACCTGGAACTCAAGGATTTTCCCCTTTTGAATTAATATTTAGATACCCTCCCCCATGTCTAGGAAGTGTCCCAGGAACCTACACCAAATAGGAGATAAGGGAGCAAGAGAACAGCTCCAAGCCTTGGGAGCTACCCTAAATAAGCTACAACAATACACCATAGAAAAAGCCCCAATCTCTCTAGGAACCCCAGTACATTCCTTCCAGGCTGGGGTCTCAGTCTGTGTTAAAGATTGGAAAAGGATCCCCTCAAACCTGAATAGACTGGCCCCCACATTTTTGTTCTAACTACTCCTACCACCCTCAAGGTTGCAGGCATAATTCCATGAGTCCACCATTCCAGAGTGAAAAGAGCCCATCATCCTGATGAAGAAACACATCAGTAGAAAGCCCAGCCAGACTTCCAAAATCCTCTCTGCATCCACATCTGACTATTGCTCTCTGACTAATGGACACCTGCATGCTATGGATCCTGGCTTTTGTCAGAGTGGTGTCTTTCATTCTAGGCACTGTACACTCAGCTGCCTCCCCCTCTGACTAAACTGTTCCTCAAAAAAATTGCCATTTCTATTGTCTATTGGGTAATCATTAAGTTTTTTTACTGTGCTTACCTATCTCTCCTAGTTGAACTCATCTCAGCCTGCATTTCTAAAATACCTCTCTATAATGTTTAACTGTACAAAAGTTATAAAGTGCATAGTGGGCCTGAGGGAGCTACCTCCTTTCCCTCAGTGAGATTTCCTGGGTGAAACGGGCTGCCCCTTTGCTGACCCCTGCTCTGATCGGGCTCAGTGTAGCTGGATCAGCTGCAGGAGGCACAGCAGCCCTAATAAAAGGAGACTTGGGGCTTGCTGCCCTAACAGAAGTTGTTCAAGATTTAGAGCAACTTGAAACCACCACGATTCGGCTGTAAGATCAAAATGATTCCCTGGCTGAAGTAGTGTTGCAGAGTAGTATAGGACTGAACTTCCTGTTCATGTCCCAGGGAGATTTATGTGTAGCCCTTGGAGAAGATTGTTATTTTTATGCAAATAGGTCTGGCATAGTTAGAAGCTCTCTAGCCAAAGTAAAAGAAATCATCCAGTGTAAAATTAAGATGTTAGAAAACAAAAAGTCTTAGTTCCAAAGACGGTGTGAATGGAATCCTTACAGCTCTTCTAACTGACCTTGCTGGGCCAGTGATTCTGCTGTTCCTTAGACTATTAGTGGTACCCTGAATATTGAACTGGCTCATTAACTTTATCAAAGAACATGTTTCCTCCATACAGCTCATGTATATGTGCAGCCATTATGATCCTGTCATAAACCAGAGATGATGCCTCCTAAAACAGTGTTTAAAGGGGCATCAGAGGTGGAATGATAGGGAAAAATTTGCAAGGACAGAAATATACAAGGACAGCAGTCTAGCTCAGGTGGTTCCCCTCTGTCTCCTACTCACCTTCACTCCCCACTCTGCCAGGAACTTACTCCCTAAACTCACTCCCCCTGGCCTGCTCATTTGCTGCACACATAGGAATGTTACAGATACAGAAGCAGAAAGATATGTATTGCTCCCTTTGCCTTTGTTCAGCGCTCAGACTTTTGGGAGATTCCTCCCCTCTGAGCCTGCTGGTATGAAATAAAGCCTCAACACTCCAAGACCTCTGAGTACATGCTTGGTTCTTCTGTCAGTGATCCAGTCCAGGTTTTTTCAGTATTTTCCATAACAGCTATGTTGATATCAGGTAAAAGAAGTTCAGGAGAGAGTATTCCCAAAAGACCAGATGAAAAACATAAAATTATGTCATTTGGAAGACATAAAAATCATAAAATGCTGATTCATGTATTGTTTAAAAGCACATGAAGGGAAAAATGACACTCAAAAACTGGTGGTTTTAGTACTGCCATTACAACAAAAGATAGGCCAAACATAAACACATAAAAATGTAAAGGTATACAAATTCTGAGCACAGTTATCAACTACCTTGACTTAATTGGCACTTACAAAATACTAAACACCAAAACCAAAAAATACACACTCATTTCAAGATTTTAAAAGTTAGTAAATGTCAAAAGATTAAAATCTTAGAGTATATCTCTGACCAAAATTGAACCATTTTTAAAGTCAATAACATATTTTTGAACAAAACATTAGAAATTAAGAACACTCTTCTGAATAGTCCATGGGCCAGAGAAAAAATCACAAGGAAAAACAAAATATTGCTAAATGGTAATGGTAGTTTATACCAAAATCTGTGGGATGTATGTAAGGCAATGCTTAGAAAGAAATTTGTATCTTTAAACACATTCATTAGAAAAGAAGAAAGGTATATGTAAGTCCAGGGAGAAGAAATCCTGGGGCAAAATACCTCTAAAACCAAAATCAGTCAAAGGGAGAAATAAAGTTTAAAATGCCTTTATTACTTACAAACTGCAGTCCTAGGCCATGTCTCTTTCCTGCTCCAGCAGGAGCTAGACCACTCCCTAACCTCTCAGGTTCAGATAAGCCCTCAGTCACCCAGGTAATTCCCATTGATATGGAGATGAACTACTTCTCTCCACCCCTTAGGAATGCCTGTTCTTATGGAGATGAACTAAAAACAGGTGAGAGATTCTAGAATATTACAATTTTACCCACAGTATAAAACCAATTACTTGAGTTATGTAGGGAAGGAACAATTTTCCTTCTTCCTTTCCAAGTTCTTTGGCTGCTCTAATCATTAAATGGACATAAGGCTGATTAATAGGACAAAATCAAATTTAATTTTTTACATACAAGGACCCCCAGAAACAGGAGGAGACTCAAAGGCAGTCAGGCAATTAAGCCTTTTATACCGTCCTGAGGTAGGGCAAGGCATAGGGTTCTGGGGCACCAAAGGGGTAGAGGACCATTCACAGGAAGACAAGAGGAGCAAATGTTTGGTAACCAGAGGTTTTCCTTCCCATGCATATGTCTCTCAGATAAGAAAAAAAAATGTTATTTCTGGTAATAGCCCTTTCTGAGCCAGGCACTCTATCTAAATACTTTGAGGAAGTTAAGGGACAGATAAAAATCTCTTCCTGAGTCTGCTGGGTCTTGATTGTCTTCAGGACAACATAATCCACACAGCAAATTGGCACATTTTGGGGTGGATATGCTGGTCCCCTTCACATGACAGAATGCTCATAATCACAAGTCTTTAGGGAAATGTATCAGAACCACACTGAGATGCAACTATACACCTATTAATCTATCCTAAAAAAAAAAAGAATAACAATTGATGGGAAAGCTCTGGAGGTATTGGAACCCTTGTGTGCCACTGGTGGGAATCTTAAATGGTACTACCGCTGTGGAAAGCAGTATGCTGGTTTCAGAAAAAGTTAACCATAGAATTACCATTGTACTTCAGCAACCCCACATCTAGCTATAGCCCCCAAAGAATTAAAAGCAGATATTCAAGCTGATACTTGTATTTTATTCACAGCAGCCAATAGCCACAATAGCCTAGAGGTGGAAAAACTCAACTACACTTGAACAGGTAAAACTGACTGTAACTGATAGATATCAGACCTGTACCACCCTTTGTATATGCCCACCCACCATCTAAGGGACCTAGCTGTCATCTTACCTAGGCAACAAGCATCGTCCACAGGACATGTCAGCAAGCCACAAGCCCATGTTTCCCCTGAACCCTCCCCTCAAAGAACCTGCCAAAAACCCTGGCCATAAAAATCCTCTTGACCTGTTAGAGACTCTCTTTCCTTTGTTCTGCTGGGCAAGTCAGAGGGGTCCCTCTCAGGTTCAGCAATAAACCTGCTTAGACTGTTGAGTTTGCATCTCCCCTCTTCTTTCAGTAACTCCCAGGGAAAATCCTCAGGTAAAATCCCTTTGAAACTGAAATCAAAGGGAGAAATAAAGTGGGAAAAATCTGTTTGTTGCTTACAAGCATTCATCCACTTCAACTTGCCAATGTCTCTCATGACACAGCTACAGAAAAAGGGACCCCACCCAATCTCTCAGATCCAGATATACCCTCACTCCCCCTTGTAATCACTTATTGATATGGAGACAAACTACCTATCTTCACCCCTCAGAAACACCTATTGCTATGGGGATGCACTAAGGCCAGACAGGTGATTCTGAAAATATTCAACTTTACCCACACATTGTTGGTGGAAATGTGACATTGTACAATAAACTGGAAAATTATTGGGGGAGGTTCTCAGAAATTAAATCATACAGCTACCCCATGACCCATAAATTTCACTTCTAGGTGATAGCCCAAATGAACTGAAAACATGTGTCCATTCAGAGACCTAAACTGGACTGTTCGTAGGAGCATTACTATAAAGCCTGCAGACCAAGGACAATATAAATATCCACCAATAAGAATGTACAAACTTAAAGCTGAGTGAAAAGAAGACACATCAGAATACATACTGTGTTGCAGTTGGGGACTGTGAAAATAAAAGACCAAGTCAGAATGAGGTTTAATGCAGAGGACTTAGATTTCCTTGGAGACTAAGCAATGATTCAGAGTGTCCCTGCATCTTATTAGGTTACAGCAAGCAGTGAAACAATCATTGGTTAATAATTATTGAATGTACTTTCTCAACAAATCAACCAACTGTGAACTAGATATGTTTTTAATATTCCTATTGTGTTGTCAAGTCATCTGGTTAGTGAGTTTCATGGCATGTTCCTTGTCTGGGTTTGCCACAAAAAGGATCTGTTTGCAGCTCCTGTTCCACACTGTTCATAACTCACACTAAATTCCAGGAATTAACACTTCATTCTTTCTATTAGACTGGTTTTGGCTATTAATCAAAGTTAAGCAGTAAACATATTGTGCTTTTCTGTTAGATTAGTTTTTGTTATAAATCAAGCTTTAAGAGAAACTAAAGTACAGCAAAGTTAATTGCTGGGGTGTCTACATTTCCCCCTTTTTGTTTAGTTTGCATCTTTTGTAACATTAATGAGAAGACTGCTGATTGCTGTTGAGCACGTTGATGTTTTTGGGTAGCTCTTGTCCAGACTATACAAAACATAAATGTATGTGTTACAAAAATAATACAATTATTGTAAGTGTAGCAGTGGAACCACTAAAAATTTTTAAGTGTTTTATTGGGTCCATGTTATTGGGTTATTCCACCTGCACTGCTTTTCTAATAGATTAGAACCACTTAGTACTTGTAATTGTCTCTGTAGAGTATCAGTAATGTGCTGTTGAAGTTCTAATATTTCTTGAGTCATATTACCATGATTTATCAAATGTTTTTTAACATTATCCCAGGGAAAATAAGTATGATTATAAGGTATAGGGGTAACACAAAATCCAGTTGTATTCAAATCACATTCATAGAAATTTAATGTTGCAAACTAACAACTTGATCTCCTAACATAATAACTGTTTGTTGCAAATCAGTGAATTGTGCATTAATCTCACTTTCTATCTGTCTTTGGGTGTTCCACACTTTTGACAAATCAGAATGCCAATTATTAACAAAGTCAACAGTCTGAATGCTTTGTTGAAGTGTAAACCCAGCAGCTGTAGCAGTTGCAATTATAGCTATGATCCCCAGGGCAGCTGCCATGCTTAATCCAATCATTCATTTAGTTCCCTTCAAAAGATTATCAATAGTATATTGGAGAAGCATCATGTTTGGAGAATCTTTCCATTTTCAGTGTAGTTGAACTGACATCTAGCCTTAAAAATATAAAGACTATCTTGTGCAAAAAGGAACAGAGTTATTAATACAAGTATAGAACGAACAATTTGCACAGGAGATGGAATATCCAGATGAATTCCATGCTGTATGACCAATCATAATTAGAAAAGGCAATTTGACATAGGCTGTATATAAAGACTCTCCTTTTTTTAAAACTCAATTGACCACTTTTTGTAATGCTTTCATTCCCAATATGGCCTTTCTGAGCTATCAGACCCTGTAAAGCTGAGGGAATTTTCCATAAGTGATATGGCAGGGGCCCAAAAGGTAAATGTGGGGCAGGAGCAGACATCTCACCTCCATGCCAATAAATAATCTCATTAGAAGAAGTGACAATGGTATTATTAATGCCATTATTATATTTATGCCATTTCAAGTCATGCCCCTGTCTTTTGGTCTGGGCAGAACCTTGAGGGCTTCAATCAATGATGCTTCCATAGGCAGTATTAAGTAAAACCAGACCTATTTCTCCTCGACAATTCATCCAGTGCACCCATTCACTGATTTTCATAGCTATTGGCTGGTTGCAGATGGGCAAATCAGGGGGATGATCTGTTGTGTCTTTTGTCTTATCTTTTTTGTGGAACCTGAATGCTTGAAGAAGGAACTATTTTTTTATAGGTATCATTTTTAAGAATGGATAGACATGCAGCTGGTTGTATCTTTAAGCAATGGTTTTCATGTTCCAATACAAATGAGTATCCATTCTACTCTCACTGTATAATTCTCAATTTTCATGCTCTCTTTTCCTGGCCTTAGAGGGCCACAACTATCATAAGGACCAGGAGTCCAGTTGGAATTATTAACATATATTTGAACCATTTCAGAGATCCAATGAGTGACTTTATTGATTGGGGGGTTAGGAATATAAGTAAGCCCAATATGAATGATTAACATCATTAACAGAACTTACCCCTATGGTGACCACAACAATCATAGCCAGGAACAAATTTGAAGCATTGTGTGACTGTCTGGTCTGTTCTATAATTTTTCTAGCTTCCCATGTCATCTTTTTTAGTTGTCCCCATGTTAGGGGATTCACTTTTTGAGTTTTTGGTAATGGAACTTAACTCTGAATCTTCCAATAATCATCCTTGCATCTCATCAACTGAAGGTTCAACATCAAATCGAGGACTTTTGTTCATTTTTGAGGTTTTATCTTCTTAGCAGAGATCCACACAGTTTCTCCTGTTTTTGTAATGACACAGGCATATCCTCAGCCCCAGCTCTGAACCATTCCTGATTCCCATTCTCCCATATCATTTTTATAAAAACAGGCTGATTTATTTCAGGAGACTTCTCCTGTACCCAATGTCTGTTGGTGGTTGATGAACCTGTGTCATTGAAATTTTAAACATTTAGGGTAAATAATGCCCTATGTATTCTCATATGGGGAGATTCTATGCCACCATATCCCCCTTTTTGTTTAAGCAACATTTCTTTTAATGTACAATTATGTCTTTCAATAATTGATTGTCCCTGAGAGTTATATGGAATTCCAGTAACATTCTTAATATCCCATTGGGAAAGAAACTTTTATAATTTTGCAGAAAGATAACTAGGGGCATTATCTGTTTTAACTTTAGCTGGCAATCCCATAACATTAAAAGCTTCTAGTAAATGTTGAATTACATTATCAGCCTTTTCTCATGATAGTGCTGAAGCCCATCTAAAACTAGAATATGATCAATTGAACAATGAACAAAAGATAATTTTCAAAAGCATATGGGTGACATCCACTTGCCACAGTTCATTAGGGTACAATCCTTTTGGATTGACCTCTGGGGTGTAAGGTTTACTTTGAATTTGAGTACATTGAGTGCATTGATAAATAATATTTTGACCTTGTTCTTTAGTGAGGTGGAATTTAACTTGTAAATCTTTCCTATTAACATGAGTTTGTTCATGCCATGTCTTGGCAGTCAATAGGGATCCAATAAGTAACTTATCAATATGTTCATTAGCTTTAGCCATTGGTCCAGGGAGGGATGTACATGCTCAGATATGAGTAATATAAAGATCATGATGTATATCATACAATAATTATTGCAAACTACAAAATAATTGATGCAATTCAGTGCCATCATCAAATAGAGTGACAGAGTAAATATGTTTTACCGTATATTCAACATATTGTGAGTCAGTAACAATATTAAGGGGATTTGTAACATCTTGTAATAATATAACAGAATATAATTCAGATTTCTGTACTGAGCCATAAAAAGTTTGAACAATTTTTGCAGTTTTTCCACTATATCCTGCTTTGCCTTCTTCATTAGCATCTGTATAATAAGTAACAGCTTTTGGGATAGGATGAGTTTTAATAATGTCAGTATAAATCCATTGAATTTTTTAAAGTAATTGAATACATTTGTCTTTTGGAAAATGGTTATTAATATTTCCTATGTAGTTGGCAAAGGCTATTTGCCAGCTGTCATTCAATTTCCAGTTGTCAGCTATTTGGACGATAGTAAGGGGAACAACAATTTGGGAAGGGTCTTGTGCAATCAAGGCACACAATCATAAGCACCCATGAAAAATTAACTGACAAATTTTTTGATGCTTTATGTGGTAAAAATATCCATACCAAAATTTTTCCTTTTTGCCATAAAATACCAGTTGGGGAGTGCTCAGAAAGGAAGACTAATAGCTCGACATATTGTGTATCAATACGATCTAAGTAACTATTTCTCATATGTTCTTCTAACCATTCTATTTCTTGTTCAGCTTGAGGTAACAATTGTCTAGGACTATTTAATTCAGAATTCCCATTTAAAGTATTAAATAAATGCTTGAGTGAATAGGTTGGAATTCCTAATGAAGGGCGAAGCCAATTAATATCACCTAAGAGCTTTTGAAAGTCATTTCGAAGCCTAAGCCTATCTCTCCTAATTTGAATTTTTTGTGGAAATTTTTTTTCTCTAAATTATACATCCTAAATAGTTGTATGGAGTACTATCTTGTACCTTGTCAGAAACAATAATAAGACCATAAGTGGTTAATTCTGTAACAGCTTGCTCATAGAGGATTTGCAAGGTGAGCAAATTTTTATGAGCAATTAAAATATTATCCATATAATGAATAATTAAGGAATCAGGAAATTTTCTCCTTAAGTTTTCTAAAGGTTGATTAACAAAGTATTGGCATAATTAGAGCTATTTAACATTCTGGGCCAAGTTGCTCCTGGCTCTCAACTGCTAAGGACATTATGCAGATAATGGTTAGCAGAGAAAGGGAAGAGGCTTTCCACTGATATCAAGCCCTTTGACCTTTAACTGATCTCACTAAATAAGTTTATAATTATTGGACAAGGTGGGCAGAGTTACCTGTTTGCCAAAGAATATGTTAATTTACTTCTTAACTTCTTGAATTTTAACATGCAATTTTAGCTTTAAGATGGAATTTTCCCTTTATTATGCTGATTATAGGTGGGCCTTTAGCAGGCTAGAGTACAACTTACAGTGGCATGATCTAATTGACACAGTGAAGACATGGACTATGCTCAGATAATTAAGGCCAACCAGACATACAAAGGCTTGGAAAGGGATTTGTGTAATTTAAGAGGATCCAACCATTGAATACTTGTAGAATGGCTGGTCAGACAGCAAGGTGAGGGTCACGACGGCAGGGTCTGCTTTGGGGGAGCAAGGGAAAAGTTCCTTCAGAAGGTCTTGAAACCCCTTTTTTTCTCCTTTGTGCAGAATATTCAAACATTTCAAGCCAAGTTGCTCCTGACCTTTTGAGCTTTAACTGATTAACTCCTGAGTCTGAGTCTTTTCTGGTTTTTAACTTTAACTCTGGTTAACTCTGAGTCCTTTCTAGTTGACTTTACTGACCTTATTCTCTTTTCATCCTGCTCATATGTATTTTCCTGCCTAACATACTTAGCCTGCAAAAAACACCCAGCTTATTGTTTAACTTAGCATATACACAGTTTTTTTCCTCTTCTGCTAGTCCCTTAATCAAGTAGCTGTAACCGGGGTGGGGGGACACAGACATCTGAAGTGTAAATAAATCTATGTGGACAAAGAATGCTGGAATCCAGACTAACACAGTCACCTAAATATCCTTATTCTTGAGACAAAACTTCAAAGGAATTATGAATCACCTGTATACATCATGCCTTATGCTTACCCAAAGGGCCCTATAAAGCCCCAAACTCTAAACCCTTAAGCATGCTTGTGGGTAAAATTGTAGTGTTTCCAGAATATATCACCTGGCTTTAGTGCATCCTTATGGATGGAGATGTTAGGAGGAAGGGGCTCGGCTCAGTGTCATAGGGAAGTCATATATAGTGAGGTGAGAGACCAAAGTCAAGAAAGCAAAGTAAATTTTAATACACTGTGCACAGAGTAACAGAGTGGGCCTGCCTAAGATAAGACAGACAGGACTGGATGCTCATTTTGAGGCTTCTTTTATGTGGTTTTTGGCAGAGCAGAGAGGTCCTTGATTGAGAGTGGTCAGCTCTCTAGGCTTGTTCTGATTAGTGAAATGGGGACAGGAGCTGTGGTCTGCCTTTGCCTCTGATGTTTCTTATCTGGGGAGACCCTGGACATTTCCTGAGTCACTCTTGGACCCTGTGGCTTCATATGATTAACTCTCTGAGTAATTTCTGGCTTTGTGGCTCTATCTGATCAGCTTACTGAGTCATCTTTGGGGGGCCCTTTCTCATTTCCATCCCATTCATTTCTGTCTTTCTGCCTAACATTTCCCCCTCAAGCAGTTGGGACCCAAGTCACTGGGATGAGAGGTGATGACTGCTCTGGCTGCTTCCTGCTAGTGAGGGATGGTGTGGTCATTTGAGCCCCTCTGCTTGCTGTCAGGATGGTGGAGAGTGGAGAGTAGGACAGTAAGGGTACCCATGTAGGGGTCTCAGGAATACAGCTGATTCATCATTTGGCAAGGCTTGAATCCTCATTACAATAGGACTTTGGCCTCAGTGGACTTTAGTCTGGAACAAAAAGATTTAATTAAGAGATTTAGTAAGCATGGCCCAAACAGTAGGGCTAGGAGAAGCATCAGTATGGGTCCTATTAAGGGAAGCAACCAGGGTGCCCAGCTCTAACTTTGGGACCAGTTGCCCCAGGATTCTGAGAGTTGTTGTTGAATTCTGGAGGCACGTTCAGAAAGCTTTTGTACAGTGTCTCTAACTAGGCCTGACTAGTTAGCATAAAAACAACATTCCTCACCTAGAAAGAGGTATAGGCCTCCATTTTCAGCAGTCAAGAGGCCCAATCCTCTTATGTTTTGAAGAATGACTGCTGCTAATGAGTCTATCTGATTTTTAGCACTTACAATATTTTGGGAAATTTCTTCTTGGCTATCAGAAAAATCTTTGGACAGGCTTTGGTAATACAGTGAGATAGTTAGTCCAGCTATGCCAGAGCTTAGTCCTGTGGTGATTCCTAAGCCTGTTGAGAGAGGAATGAACTGTATAGCTCATTTAACTCTTATGTGAGAGGACAGGGGAATGGTCAGTGTTTGGTTACTGGGGACTATGTTGATGTCTGGGCCAGGTGGACTAGGGAACAAGTCCCAGCCCAATTCACTGGAAGGCACAAATACATATTTAATCTGCATAAGAAAAATCATCCTTGGTTTTTGAAGCAGAAATTAATTTCCATGGAAAATAAGTGAGTGAATTTGTTGTTTTCATTTTCCCAGGTGATTAGGGTCCCTGCTCATATAGCTCAGTTAAGGATTGAAAAGGGCCCTGAGGTGTGTAGTGGACTGTCCAAAAGTTTTGTTTTCCCACTGTAGGAAATTCCTTTTGGTATCTATTATAATCCACTCAGAAGAATTTTCATAAGTGGGGACTAGTAAGCATTCATGTTGAGTAGGGTAGGAACATATTTCCCAGGGGAAAATATTTATACACTAGGTATGTCTGCCTTGGAAATATCCTGACTACTTATTTTTTAATGTATTGACATGTAAGGAAGGTTTCCATGAAAATTGTACAGGTTTTGAAAAAGGGGCTGCTTGAGTGACTTGAAAATAGGCATGGTTGTTTGAGGGCTTGATCTCTAAGGTAAAACTTCAAAGATGCTCCTCAAGCTCTCCTAACTTTTGGCCTGAAGTTTGATATCTTTTGATGCACAGTGGTGCATGAAAACTAAATTTAGTGTGGGAAGTTATTGGTCTCCAGACAGGCAGGTCAGTAGCGGGAGGCCCGAGTTAAATTGTCTAAATAGGATCAGAGGAGTTGGACTGCTCTTCCTGTAATGTTATTTTTGCATATTCATGGATTTGGAAGTCATAAAGACCTCTTAGATTTATTAGTTGGAAGGGGATTCCCCCTTGGTACTTGGGATGGAGGGTCATAGTAAGGTTAGGCCATAAGCGGACTGGAACTGGAGCTTGGTAGAGGACATAGAAAGACATATCCAGCCATCATGTGCTAGCTGAGGATTGCTAATATTGAAGAGGTGATGTGTTAAGTTTAGGGTTTTTTGAAGGTATCAAGTGTCCATGGATTATTTTAGGAGTAGCCACGGCTCGTTATGTGCCAGGGAATGAGAATAAATTTGAAAGCAAAGGCCAGTGAGTCTGACCAAAGGGGAAGTCTTGGGAGATTCATAGCCAAGGTATTGATGATGGTATAGTGGTATTTGTTGTAGTATAATTAATTTTACTCCACTTCTGATGAGCTAAGCTTAAGCACAGGGAGCAAGCTATATCTGCACAGACATTAGAAGAGCCCAAGGGAGAGAAAAGAAGAAAGACTAGGGCAAAGAAAGTTAACTGAAAATTTGTGAGCTCAGTCATGAGTGACTTACCTTATTTGGGCAGTTGTCATCTGAAAAGAAGTCTTAAATCTAGTGGTTCACAGGTATAGCTGGGGTCCTTGATTTCTGTGATCAGTTCTTTCCAAGGTTTCACTCGTGACTGATGTGTCCAGCTGATGACTCCAGGTACCTTGACAGCTGAAGGGGTGGACATAAGGACTGGGTAGGGTCCTTCCAAATGGGCTGTTACTGAGTTGGATGTGACCCATCTTTCCAGACCTTGATGAAGACCTGGGTACCTAGGCTATACAGAGGTTTGTCCTCTGACCGATTAGAGACTGGGACCTGGGTGAGTCTGAATTCTCTCAGAGCCTGCTGGAACTCATGTATGGAAATGGCATATTCTGATAAGGCACTGGCCTAGGGATTTAATGAAAGATCAGTGTATAGGAAGGGCTGTCTGTAGGTGGCTTCAAATGGACTGAAATTAAGATGGTCTTTTGGAGCTACTCGAACTCTTAAAAAGGCTATGGGTAGAACTTTAACCCAATTTAGAGAGGTTACTTGTACTAACTTTCGAATAGTAGCCTTAAGGGTTTGATTAGCTAATTCTACTTTCCCAGAAGATTGAGATCTCCAGGCATAATGTAAATGGTAGGGGATGCCCAGTGCTTTTGAAATAAGTTGGGTAACTTGGGATGTGAAGGCAGGGCCACTGTCACTCTGGAGTGATTTGGGGACCCAAAGCCAAAGAATGGTTTAATGTAGTAAAGTTTTTGCCAGTTTGGCCTTTTCTGTCTGTGTTGGAAAGGCTTCTATCCACCTGATAAAGGTATTTATATATACCAGGAGAAACCTGTAATCTTGACATAGAGGAATTTGGGTAAAGTCTAATTGCCAGTCTTCTTGAGGATAAGATCCTCACCATTGAATAGGCTGTACAACGTGGGGCTGTGGCTTTCCTTGTGTATTATTAATTGTACAGAGGTGACAAGCCTCAGTTACTTGTTTGATAGTATTTGTTCACCCCTATCAGTAAATAGGCAGCTGACTAATGTAGTGAAAGCTGGCTGTCCTGTGTGGGTGGGATCATGTAGAGATTTGATGATTTTCCATTGTAGGCTTTGTGTATAAAAAGAAAGCTGTGTTTTGTGAGCCATCCATTGGCCTGTAAAGTATATGCCTGTTGCTGACCCCACGTCCTCTCTCTTCCTTAGTATACTGAGGTGTTGGGAGATTAGTTGGGGGGAAGAGGCTGCCCTCAAAAGAATGCCCTGAGGCTGAGGGGTCTCAAAGAGCTGCCTGTTTGGCAGCCTTGTGGGCTAGACTGTTGCCTTTTGCTATTTCAGCGTCTTCCTTCTGGTATACCTTGCAATGTACTACAGCTACCTGTTGAGGGAGTTGTATTGCTTTAAGCAGCCTCGAGATCTGATCTTTGTATTTAATAGGACTGTTTTTAGTAGTTAAATATCCTCTTTGTCTCCAGATGGCCGCATGGACACGGCGGATTCAGCATAAAGGATAAGCTTCTTCCCTTCTGCTAGTTCTAAGGCCTGAGACAGAGCAATGAGCTCAACTAATTGAGCTGAACTTCCAGGAGTCAGAAACTGGGCCTCTATTGTTTCACGTGGGAAGACTATACAGCATATCCAGCTTTTCTTTGCCCATTAAGAACAAAACTGCTGCCATCAGTGAACCAGATAAGATCTGGGTTATCTAATGGTTGGTCTGTAAGGTCAGGCCTAGGGCCAAAAGAGACTGATAGTGATTCCTGACATGAATGGATGGGCTCTTTCTGGGTATCTGGGAACAAGGTAGTTGGATTAAGAGTTGAGCATGATATTACGGTTTTCTAACAGCATGGCTTGATATTTGAGTAGTCTCTTGTCAGACAGCCATTGGAGTCCATTACATTGTAAGAGGTTAGGGATATTGTGAGAGGTATAAACCGGGATGCAAGCCGCTAGAGTTAATTTGAGGGTTTCTTCTAGCAAAATGGTAAGGGCCCCAGTAGCTCTGAAATAGGAAAGCCACCCCTGCACTATGGGGTCGAGTCTTTTTGACATATAGACCATAGGTTGGTGAATTTGGCCTAATTTTTGAGTTAGAACCCCAAGGGCCACTCCTTGTCTTTCATGGGAGTAAAATTGGAATGGTTTGGCTGGGTTTGGAAGTCCTAGGGCAGCAGCCTGTGTTAACAGGTCCTTAAGCAGATCTACAGCTTTTTGTTGTGATGGTCCCCAGCGTAAAGGTTTAGAGTCATCTTTTCCTTTTAGAGGCTATGCAATGAGTCCATAATTTGGAATCCATAACCTGCAATATCCTGTTAGTCCTAGGAAAGTCCTGAGTTGTTTGTGGGTAGTAGGTTGGGGAAGGGAAATAATGGCCTGAACTAAGTCTGGGGAAAAGTGTCTCTTTCCTGAAATAAAGATTAATCCCAGGTAAGTGACCTTTTGTTGTAGTAACTGAGCTTTGGCCCTTGAAACTTTATATCCTGGCTCAGGTAAAAAAAATTAAGGGTTTGAATGGAATGATTAATGGAGTCTTGTTTTGTGGAAGAACTGATTAAAAGATCATCTACATATTGTATGAGTGTGCCACTATTGCTCAGGTGCAGGTGGGCTAAGTCTTGGGACAAGGCTTGTCCAAATAGATGAGGACTGTCTCTTAAGCCCCTGGGGTAGGACAGTCCAAGTTAGTTGGGCAGAGGTGTTTTCTGGAGTGGTCCATTCAAAAGCAAATAGTGACTGTGACTATTTTTGTAAGGGGATGCAGAAGAAAGCATCATTGAGAACTAGAGTCATAAACCATGAGGTGTCAGGTGGAATAGCTCCTAATAGAATGTATGGGTTAGGGACCACAGGGTGGAGAGAAACAAATACCTCATTGATAATTCTTAGATCCTGGACTAGATAATGAGTCTGGTCTTTCTTTTTGATGGCCAGGATTGGAGTATTATAAGGTGAATTAGTTGAATTATCAGCCCATGTTTAACATATTTAGAAATTAGAGTCTGGACACCTTTATGAGCCTCAGGCTTTATAGGATATTGTTTTGGGCTAGGAAACTTAGCTGGATCTTTGAGCTGGATGACTATTGGGGTGGCACACTGGGATTCCCTTATCTCATACATCAGGATTGATAGATGGTCCCAGTCCTGAAAAATTGATTAAGGGAGTTTGGGGAACAACCAGAAGTTGGAGGGGAGTTTGACTAGCTGGGGGAAAGCTAAAAATCATCCTCATGTGTAATTTTTCTTGTATGTCTCATCCCAAGAGGGAAATAGGGCATTCTTTTACAACTAAAAATGGATGTGAAAAATAATGGCTATGTAGGAGATATCCTAAGTGTGGAGTGAAGGGCCGAGTAGTAGGAGGTTCTGTCACTACAAGTACTGTATAAGTTTAAGAGGATAGGGGTCTGGAATAGGAATTGAGGACAGAGTAGGAGGCCCTGGTGTCAATTAAAAAGAAAGTTGTCCTACCTGCCACATCCGTGGTAACCCTAGGCTCTAGTCCAGTGATGTCCATGTCACAGACTGGGGCCAATGAGCCAGGGCATCTTCATTCCTGTGAAAGAAGCTCAAGGACCATGGGTGGCTCTGATGGCCCAGGGGCCCTGTGGTACATGGCAAAGGGCAGCCCAGTGACCCATTTACTTACATTTGTAGCAGGGAGATTGTGGAGGCTTGTCTCTACCAGTATGATTCTTAGCTCAATATCTGGTCTTATGACAGATTGACAGATGTTACACTTATTATCTTACTTAAAATTCTGGTCAGGATCTGGTGGGCCTCTGGACATGGACTGAGCCCCAAGGGCAGCTAGTAGATTAGTATGTTGGGCCTCCTTCCTCCTTACCTTTTCCTGTGCCATAGCCTCTTCTTCCTGATTATGCCCATAGAACACAGTATTGGCTGTGTTCAGGAGCTCATCTACACTGCTTATTAGGCTTTGTCTGGATAATTTGGTAATTTTCTCCTGATTTCAGGTGATGACTGTGAGAGGAATTTATGTCTTAGAATTACTTGTCCTTCATCTTGTCTAAATCTGGATTAGTATATTTAGTGGGGATGTCTCTCAGTCTTTCTAAGAGAGTAACAGAATTTTCCTCTGGTACCTGACTAATGGCTTCAACTTTTGAATAATTAATAACTTTTTGCTTGGCATTCTTTAGCCCTGTCTTTATGCAAAAGAGGAACTGGTTTCTTCCCCACATATCATCTTAATCATTATAATCCCAAGTAGGTTCTGTAGAAGCAACAGCTGTTTCTCCAATGGGAAATTTAGTGTCTGATAAGTGGGGGCTACTGGCAAATTTATGAACTTCTTTAACAATTATCTCTTGTTCAGGGTCACAGAGTATCTGTCCTAGGATTATCATGACATCTTTCCAGGTGAGGTCATAAGCTAGACTGATGTGCTGAAATTGATCTATATAGTTATCTGGATTTGGTGGTATACCTGCCAAGATCAGCTTTAAGCTTTTTAAATTCAGTTAGTGACAAAGGTCTGTGGACAAGCACTGTGCTAAATTCTCCACCTGCCATTTCTACTAATGGAGAACTTCAGCAGGTGCTTTTAGGAGCATATTTGAATACCCAGGACTCTGTTCTTGATGGCCTTGTGGGGCTTGCTGTGACACTTTGCCCTTGGGTGGTCCTGAGTTCTGGGGTGGAGGTAAAGCAGGCAGTTAAGCAGAGAGAAGGCTGGGAGGACTTTTTTACTTACAAGTCTGACAGAGATCCCCTCAGCTTTTAAGATAGAAGAAAGCCTGAAAATATGGGATCTCTGATGCTTTCACCAACTGTTTGCTGAAAAGGTCAAGCTGCATCAGTGTGTTAGGGTTAAGAGTTCTATTAAGTCACCACTGCTCCTGGTGTCCCCTCATTGATATTGGGGCCAGGCTGTGTTGCAAAAGAATATTAGTCTTTTCTTTTTAAGTGTGTCTGTCTATATCTGGGACCAATGAGAAAGGATACAGCCCACTGGTGATGCTGGGGTTCTTGCTCACAAAGCCTAAGAATGAGCTTAGCAAACACCCAAGGTAGGAGAGCAAGGTACAGGCTTTTATTTAGAAATAAAGTGAAAGGACAGAGCTCCTGGTCCATGCCAGGAGGGACAAGAGAGTCCAGTGTGGTGCATTGTCTAGGGGTTTTACAGGCAGATGAGGATTTTTCAAGAACATGAAAAAAAATGTTTAGGGGTGTAGACC
>JAVSCE010010920.1:0-88460 GCA_032199065.1 Smutsia gigantea | reverse complement strand
CCAATATTTTTCTAACATATACTCTCCACTTCTGTCCTCTCTGCCAATACTTTTTGATCTGTCATGTGAGCTAGCTCTATTGCAAATTAACTACAACAAATATTCTTCCTGTCCATTCTTTCATTTTTTTAAAGGAACCTAGTCTCTTGCAGAACCCTTCATGTCTGCTGCAGTCCCTTCAGTCTCATGGGATGACCTTCTACCTACCACACACTGATGGGGAAGGGATGAAGCCATCAAGAACAGGAATACAGATGATGTTCTTATGATAGTTACTATTCCAATCTATTAATATTTAATTCTTGAATAAAAACAATGTCCTTGAATTTAGATCATCTGGTTAAAACATTGTCTTCCATGTTTTGTTATCGGCACTCTCACTTATGGAAGATTTATGGCTTTATAGCTGTCCTTAGTCCCACCATATTCCTAGGTAATAACTACCCTTGATAATTAATACTAAATCCATATATTTTATAGTTGTTTTTCCTCCTCAACCCAATGGCCTTAAGCTCCATGCCACACACATCCTCATATACTTTGTGGCCACACCAAAAACTTTGTCACAATCCAGAAATAACCAATAAATAATATTTTATACTACAAAATTCTATTATCTGATATCATACTGGCTCTCAGTCTCTACTTTGAAGTACACCTGTATTTTTAACTTCAGAGACACTTTTGTTTCTGGACCCATATGTTTCATACCAATGCACTAGCCACACTCTGCTTTCCCATCTCCCTTGTTCAGGATTCCAAGTCATGTCAGTTCCTGTTGGTGTTGATATTGCTGCTTTGTTCTCTTCACTGCAAGTATTTCTCCAACTTTGCCACCTAGGCCAAATTAAGTTAGTTAGAAAAAAAAACATAATGATACAAAACAAAATTATGACACACCAATTCTATTTAGTACCACTTTAAAATTTGTTTAACATATATTTTTAAAAATGCAGTGTTTTAAATACATTTAATTTCTAGAACAATTTAGTTTGCAATAAAGTTGAGAGGAAAATACAGACTTCCTACATACTCCCTCTCCCTACAAATGCAAAGCCACCCAAGTTACCAACATTATTCATTAAAATGGAATTATTTTTACCCAAAGATGAACCTACTCTGACACATTATAATAATCACCCAAAGTCCATAGTTTACATATGGTTCACTCTTGGTGCTGGACATTCTGTGGGTTTGGACAAAAGTGTAATGATATATCCACCATAATGATATCAAGCAGTATTTTCATTGTCCTAAATATCTTCTGTGTCCTACCTATTGATTTCTCCCCTTCACCTGCCCCTGCCCCCCAACCACTGATCTTTTTATTGTCTCCAAAGTTTTGACTTTTCTAGAATGTCATGTAGTTGGAATCATACAGTATGTAGTCTTTACAAATTAGCATCTTTCATTTAAATTCATTTAAGTTTCCTTCACATCTTTTTATGTCCTCATAGCTCATTTCTTTTCAGGTCTGAGTAACATTCCATTGTCTGGATATTCCACAGTTTATGCATTCACCTCCCGAAGGACATCTTGGCTACTTTCCACTTTTGACAGTTATGAGTAAAACTGCTGCAAAGATGTGTGCATAAGTATTTTTGTGAATGTCTGTTTTTCCTGTGTGGTAGAGGGAGAGCAGACTCTGCTTTACCTAATTCAAGGGAAAAATATATGACTCAAGTGGAAATCAAATTGTCTGATGTCCATGTGCACACTCTATAGAACCATTCAGATGTAAGATTTACAATGTATTATTTTTTCTAAAATTTTAATTCCTTTTATAATATAGTTATTAAGTAGTCTTTCTGCATTAGCATTAAGCATCTTTTAATATTTAGCTTATATCTGGTATATTAATAGTGGGTATAACCTTTAAAAATAATAAGAGCAACTACTGTTTATGGAGTAATTACTGTGTGGCAAGTACTGTGCTAAATGTTTTAAATACTAATATCTCATTTAAACCTCAAATAACCCTATGACTTAGAAGTATTTTTGTTGAATTTTACAAAAGAGTCTGAGCTTCAGGAAGGTTAAATGAGCTGCTATATGTCATAGATAGGAGTCAATGCCTGTTCTATTTAACACCAATTCTGTCTGGCACATCTTTGTAAACAAATCAGTGAAAGACATTACAACTTGGTTAAAAATAGAGTATCTAAAATGAGACACACTGGATTTGAGTCTTCACCTAACTCTTGACATATGATTTTGAGCAAGTTCTTGAGTGTGTGTGTGTTTCTTCATTGACAAAGGGGATAAGAGCAGAACCCACCTCATGGTACTGTTATACACTATCTCCTCTAAACCTAATGTGTAAAGAAATTATTTAGCACAGTCCTGTTACATAATGCATACACAACAATGTTTGTTTCATCTTCTTAATTTTAAGCATTTCTTCTAAGAAGTAGGGATAAAATGGCACTACCTCAGAAGGATATTGTGAGGATTATATGATATCATCAGTAAAAAAATATACTGGGCATGTAAATGCCCAATAAATGGTAGTCATTTTCATCATGGCAAGGATTTATGAATATTTTGCAGAGCTTCTTGCTAAATTTTGTAGAAAATTCAGCCAAGAAGAAATTCTAACACTTTGGATTCATTATATTCCTGTTGCTTATTTCTGCCAGTATAATACAGAGAAGTCTTTCCAAGTCTTCTGGAATATGATTTGTCCAGTCCAGTTCTGCTGAGAATCTACTGTTAAGTGCAAAGACATGTAGTTGCTTAAAAAGGCTATTGCTCATGCATATCTGTCACCTCTCTAGTTACTCTAACGTCCAGCGAATCTGATGAATTGCCTCAGCATTCTGTTGGGGCTCATTTAAATCCTAATAGTATAAGGAGAGGAAATTTCTTGCAATTTCTTCTAAGCCCAAAAGATACCAAAAACAACAACAAAATGTCATCATTCGAGAGTATATTTCTTTGTACAATATGATATTAAGTGAGCATCCTCAAAATAGGCATTTAGGACAGTTCCTTGGTCAACTGTAATAGAGAAAATGATAGAGAATGGATGACAGCGTAGGATATAGGGACAAAGAGTGAAATGTTTAAGATATATTTGCAATGTATGTTTTTGGAGTTGTAGCTTCTTTTGGGTTAAAATTTGGTATATATTAATATAAAGTTGGATTTAAATTAGGAAAAGTCTGGAATTCTATGTTAATGAGTTAAAATATTTACATCAGTAGCTGAATAAAATGGAACATGGCTCTGGCTTGTTAATTTGTAATGGTACTCAAGGAAAATATTGAGAGGGAGTAGAGTGTGGGGGTAGGCTAAGAGTAGAAGAAAAATTATCTTATTAAAAGTGAACAGGAATTCCAAAAAGATAATGCTAATTACATTTGTCTTTAAGTAGCATGAAGTCAGAAAAAGGTTAAAGGTTTTCTTCCTACTCTCCAATACTATCAACCAACTTTTATTTCTCATATTTGAGAAACGAATGTTAAACATATCTTTCGCTTCATTAAGGCATTGTGTGTGTGTGTATGCACACATACACATATAAATACTCTTTTTCTCCTTAATATTTGGCATGTTCTACCCCTTGTTTTATTCAACAATTTTTTTTTCTGAGTGCCAGAACAGAAAAAGATGTTTTCCTTCACTCTAGCAGAGAAGGCAAAAATAACTGATATCATAAAATTAATAATTATCATAATAAATAAATATTGCTAGATGACTAAGAGTCTGTAACTGTCTAGATTTACACATGGTCTTAATACCAAGGGAGACTCCACCTCTTACTATATTTGATTCCTTACCTTTTATACACACGTATTTGAATGGCCAACATCTACAAAAGGGCATTATCACATTCTCTTTGATAGCTGCAAGTTGCAGATTTTTGCTATTTCAAGACTCCTTTAAATTTCCGATTTGCCATGCATTAAAATGAAGAATGTGTGATCATAAGTCTGTTTTCAGAAAGCATGGAATCATATTTCAAGCATGTAAAAATGAATAGAAACACAAGAAAACATGCTTTCAGGCCATGTGGAGATCCACAGCCTTGAAGATTTAGATCCATAAAGTATTGAAGTGCTCCCTGTGAACACTACATACTTTTATCTTATTTTAGTTGAATCTATTTATATGTCTTGCTCCTACCTGAAACTGTGAATTCCTAACAGACAGACATCCTGTGATTAATCATTAGAAAGGCTAACCACCAGCACCATGACAGAGAGTGACTCTGAAATAAGATATTAATGTTTTATTGCAGCAAACCCATAACTATTGGTTAGTTCTAATGCAGTTGAGTGTTAATCTTTTTTTCCTACGTCTGCTTCTTCCATTCATTAACAATTTAACGCTGGTTTTTATTTTTTTTGCCTATTGATTTTTTCCTCCCACTTCTCTGTTTCTCTCTGCATCTTTCTTTATTCTTCACAGCAGTCGTTATTTCCTTGATGAACTGGCTCAAAGAGAAGCCCTCAGCCTCTCCTTTGTTACTCTCCAGTATAAAGCTTGCCTCTGCAGCACTGGGAATTGAAGTTTGCCCCAGGTGGCAAGCTTGCCTCAGGATAAGAAAAGGAATACTTCCCTTTTCCATTACGCAGTAGACCAAGTCCTGTGGTCTGAAGCCTGCCGTAGCAAAGCAAATCTTGGCATGTTTGGTCTTCTGGATTCTCCCAGGAATGCTGCCATTGAAGACCCTTGGCTGATCCCCACTAAGCACCTATGCTTGTTGCTAATTGTTGGTATTGTATTGAATGTTAAAATTAGGGCCAGTTTGTATCTTTATTTTAATGAGGTTTGATGATTTCTATTTAGGATAATAGAGTTGCAGATTTCAATTTTAGAGCAAGATTTTCATCTTGTGAAGATAAGTTCTAAAAAGTCCTTTGATGTCATTTTTATTTTCATTTCTTTTTTTCGAGTCATATCTACATGCTGCTTCACACTGGATTTTTATGATTGGGAAGTTCATCCAAGTGAGTGAAAAAAGATTCATTTCACAAGCTATCTGATTATGTACTTGACATAATCTAGGTATGGAAGAATGTCCTCTGAAACCTTTTTTAGCATATGGATAGACCTGACTGATAGGGTCTCTGACATCAGCTGGGGCAACTGACAAAAGCCCAGACTTTAGATTAATAAACTCAGACTCCAGGACAGATTTGAAAGGTGGAGAGAGGTGCCAGTCTTAGCTTTTGGTGGAAAGTCCAAGTTGGTAACTGTAGCTACGTGTCTGAGTCGTTTGCCATGGTACCTTCCTTCCACATTAGGTAGGTAGTCACTGACAGGTGTCACAATAGAGTGGCCAAATATCCCAATAAGTGCTAGAGAGTCCAGTTAAAGTAATTAATTTCAAAGTCTGAAAGACCAGTATTTGATAATCAATTCCATATAATTATGGGGCTTTGGGCAAGCAACCTAACTTCTCTGATCCTTGAGTTGTCGTTATGTACACAGCGGGGAGAATAAAATGCTATCATATATTATAAGCACCTTTTAACATTAAGGGGTTAAATATTAACCTATGTTTGAATACAGATGGAAATTCTGCCTAGGATCTAAAAATCTAGTGATAAGAGGAAACAAAAATGCTAACAGTAAATATTTATTTAACAGTACAATAGTAATGCTTTGCTTTTCAATAGTGCTTCACCATTTACAAGAAAAATTTACAAAGAAAATTTACAAAGATTTTTCTCAAATCCTTATATAGTAAATAGGACACAATTTATTATTTCACTTTAAGTTGAGAATTTAAAATATCTGAAAATTACAACTTATTAGGGATCTATAACTTGAAGGTGAAATAAATTCTAACTAAAATGGCTTGAGTTTAGAGATTTTATTTTCTTATGTAATAACACAATCTAAAATTAGGAAAGGTTTCAGGAATGATTGAATTCAGGGCTAATAAGGAAATAGTTTTACATTATTTCTCCGAAACGTCATTACTTATTTTATATTTTGTTTCATTCCTAGGCCCTGAGTGGTATAGCCATGTGGCTCTAAACATACAGCCTGTGGTAGGAATAAGGTACCTGCCACCTCTCCAAGCAGAAGGTTATTGTTAAGGGAGATTCAGTTTGTCAATACATCTGTAAAATTCCTGAGAGTAATTCTGGCTTGACAGTGTTGCATTATTACGTGCCTGATCCTCAACGGGTAGTGGAGTATAGAGGAATATGATTTGCTGTTAGTGAAGTGGTCAGTTCATGGAACAGAGTATAGGGAGGCAGAACCTTTTCACTTGGACCACGTGAGAAAAGAATTGTCGATAAATGGGTAACCAAATAAAAAGTGGGGCTGATGCTCAAGGAAGAAAGGATGCTGTGGATTCCAACTGAAATTCTTGCCTTGGGACAAGAACAGTTAAAGGTATATGATACTGATAGGAAAGAATGCAGATACACTATATACATACATATGAATTTTTTTCAAATTAAAAATGAGAGACTGAGAAAAATATATGTACAAGTACGAAGTGATTTAAAAGTTGTAAGAAAAAAATGGTTGCAGTTACTAAAGTTGTTTGACTCACATTAAACGAGTTCTGGAAAATTTCATGGAAAGCAATCCACTTGAGAATTACACAGACCTCCTTTCCTTTGTATTATCCATTTGATATGTAAAATTCCAAATGAAACATATGACCAAATGAATTCCATTTATTTTATTTCTAGGACAGACAAATCTAGAGAAACTATTTTTCTACTCAGCATATTTTTGGCTGCTTCATTTCACCAGATGACATGCATTAACAGGTTTAAACACTATTAAACAGTGATAGAGATAGGCACTCACCTTTGAAACACAAGTGTAGCTAGAGATATTTCCCACTGAGAAGCTATCAGCTCATAACTCTGAAGTTACAGCCCATAAATGTAAGACTGACTCCTCAGTAATTACTCTTTCCTTTCAGATCATCAGAAGAAAAAATAACCTTGTGTATTTATAGCCTACTCTATTAGGTATTCAATGATTATTTGTTGATTCATGCATTGATTTTTCATACAGGATGTTGTTATTTGAGGGAATTTGCTCATGGGAAAAGATCTAATTGGATTGACTTTATAGGCAACAGGGCCTTCATAAATAGCTGATGTGTGCTATTTGTTGGCATTTGCAAATGCAGATTAGAGAGGAGAGAGAGAGACAAATTGGGAGAGGGGGTGGAAGGGAAGGAAAAGGACTGCTAATATATTTCAGCTTACTTTAGTGATAATCTGTAACCTTGTCCAAAGTTGAGATCAGTATATATATACATATTTTTTTTACAGAATGTTGATGTGAAGAATATATATGTATTATAAGTAATATATATTCTGTGGTGACTTAAAGAAATATATCATACTGACAGCAACTAATACAAACTATTTCATAAAAATCAGGTAAGCATAGAGTTTAAAATACCAAGGTGACTGTGCCGAGGCCAATCTGTTGGCCATATGACTCTAGAGAAGAAGGCTTGCTGTATTGGAAATATAGAATTATGACAAGTGACTTAGCAAGGTCTTGACAGTTTAGTAATATAATAGGAAAAAGTGTTATTTTTTAATTAAAATCGACCTTGAGAACTTTGTGGCGTTATTTTGCAAACATGACTATAAATCCTAGTGGTCTTATTAGCCTCATTTGTAACTGAGTCTGTTTCTTAAAATGTGGAAACATGAAAGCATTTTAAAATATAGGCCAAATCATTTGAACATATTCTGTCATCACTTCTTTTGACCCCAGAATAAGTTGGAATTTTTTTCATGCTTCCACATTGTCATTTGTATATAAAGAGATTTTACTTTTTTATTGGATAAAATGCCTAAATCTTTTAATCACTAAAGACTACCAGCAATGTGAATATGCGGGAAATGTAGCAGCTATAGGCAAAAAGGATCTTTGGAATATAAAGCTGTAGAGTGCATTGAAACCAAAAATTAATCAATATTAGTGTTTCTACCTATTCCTGGGATGAGTCTTTGGTTCTAGCAGTGAAATTAACAAGCTGCTGGGAATTCTTATATTTACAGGAAAGCAAGAGAGAAATTTAAAATAAGGAAAAGGTCAATAAAAGTGAGGAAGACAAATGAAAAGAGGAGAAAGGATTAGAAGCACATGTCTGAGGATAAGAAAAGGTAGGAGGAGATAGAAAATAAAGGATAAAAGAAATTTCAGAAAGAGAGAGCCAGACCCAGAGGTTGTTGGGTTGCCACTGACTGTTCTATCAGTGTCTTTCCTAGTGTCTAATTCCTTGCGTTTCCTAATCTAGATGGATGTTTTCACTCAACCCTTTAATTGAAATGTACAACCGACTTCTTTAAGAGAGAGAACACTGCGGTCATTAAAAGTATGGTTACTGGAACCAGACAACCAGATTTGAGTTTCGGCTCTGCCACTTAATTGCCATGACCTTGGGAAAGGTACTTAACCTCTCTGTGCCTCAGTTTCCTCATTTATAAAATGGAATTATTAGTAAGATCTCTCTGTGGGTTTATTGTGTTTAGTTATATGTGTTATGGTAGTCCATGTATCCAAAATAGTGCAGGGCACATAGTAAGTCCTACTGTTTGCTACTACAATTACCAACATAGTGCGTTATTACTAGGACTGTTCTTTTTTTACATTTTAATAAATTCTATTTTTGAGCACTTTCAGATTTATAAATAATTTGAGAAGATAATATACAGATTCCCATATAGTCCACACCCAGTTTCCCCTATTACTGCCTTACAAATGTATGGTAAATTTATTATAATTAATAGAGCAATATTGATACATTATAAAACAAAGTTTACACTTGATTCAGATTTTCTTAGTTTTTACTAGCGCCTTTGTGCTGTTTCAGGATCCCGTCAGGTACCATATTACCATTAGGTTTCGTGTTTCCTATGACTCCTCTTGGCTGAGACAGTTTCTCAGACTTTCCTTTTTTTCTTTGATGACCTTCACAGATTTGAAGAGTACTGGTATTTTTTAATACATCCCTAATCTGGGATTCATCTGATGTCTTTCTCATGAAAAAGCTGATATCATGGGTTCTGAAAGGAAGGCTACAGAAGTCAACTGCCATTTTCATCAAATCATCCCAAGGGTACACATGCATGACCCATGCTTAAGGCGTAAGGGGTTTCTTTTCTTGGAGTGGAGTTACATAAACTATTTGGAACACTTCTGCATGGGAGTGGAGTTACATAAACTATTTGGAACACTTCTGCATGGGAGATTTGTCTATTGTCACCATTATTTATTTGTTTTATGAAACATTTATGTCAAAATGGATTCATGGATATTTGTTCTATGCTTTTGGTTATAATCCCATGCTTCATTTATTTTGTTCAAAGTGTTTCAAGTTTGGAAAATTGTGCTTCTTTCAGCTGACTTTAGTGTCCCTTTGACAAACCACCATCATTGTGAATGAGTGAGTATGTGTGTATGTAGGTGTATGTGTTTAACACATCCTTACGTTTTGGTATTACAAGATGATCCAAGCTCATCTTACATATATTCTGCCATAGTCTTAGTATCAGCCATTTATCTAAGGAGCCCTGGTTTCCTCTTAATGGAGAATGATATTAGGAACCAAGGTATGAGTGCCACATGTGCTTCACTGGGGTGTCTTTGCTTCTAGGTTTTCCCACCTGATAGAGCAATACAATTATGTGCATACTAATCTTTGCATGTACAAATACCCCAAAATATTTTCCAAATGTAAACCTATGTATCTATATTAACTTACATATGAGTTCATACTAATGCCTTCAACTTTAATCTGTTACCACAAGGATCCTTCTTTCTTCTCTTGTTTATTTGCAACTTCCCAATCCAAAAGTGAGAAATCTATTTCCCACCATCCATCAGCCACTTAATTACTTAATTTCAGCATACTTTTATAGTAGCATCAGTACTGTTAATGCAAACTACCATTGGAAACAATTTTATCAACTATAATGTCATTTCCCAAGTTGCTCAGGTAGTAACCCTCCCACCAACCCCATCTTTCACTGAGGTTATTTCATGTTAGATAGCTTTGTCACATTCTTTATTCTGTCATGAATTCGACATTGCAAATGTTTTAATATTTAAAATTTTGCATATATTGTTTCCCTCTTTGTGTGCTGTAGTTCTATGGATTTTAACAAATGTATTGAATCATGTGACTACAATCATAGTATCAGAGAATAATTTCACCACCCTAAAATTCCCCTTTGATTCAATTATTTATCCTTTCCCTCTTCTACCTGAAATACTGGCAAAGGCTGAGCTTTTACCAATGAAAAAGTTTTACCATTTCCAGAATGCCATAAAATTGGAACATGCATCATGAAACCTCCTCAACTGATTCCTTTCGCACAATTTCTTTGCACATTTTTTCACATTTAAGATTCATCTAGTGTTTCATATCTTGATAGCTAATATCTTTTAATCATGAATAATTTTCTATGGTAAGGATGTACCATAATTTGTTTATCCAGTCACTTGTTGAGGGACATCTTGGTTGTTATCAGTTTGGATGAATAAATACACAACTGCTTCAAATGCATGTAGTCCTAATGTCTTTATGTTCAGAATTAAATTACTCTTCTTTCTCCAGTTTGTTAAAGCAGAAGCTTACACTATTGATTTTAGATCTTTTCTAAATACATACAAGTCTTTAATGTTATAAATTATATTTCCTTCTAAGTATTTCTTTTGGTGCTTCCCACAAATCTGATGTATCCTGCAAATCCCATATGCTTTAAATTCATTTTCATTTACTTAAAAATACTTTAATTTCTCTTGAGTCTCCTTTGTCACATGTGTTATTTAGAAATCTGTTCAATCTCCAAATATTTTGGAATTTTCTAGCTATCTTTCAGTTATTGATTTGTAATTTAATACCACTGTGTTCTGAGAACATACATGTATGTTTCTTAAACCTTTAAATTACTAAGGTATGTTTTATTGTCATAATGTAGTCTATCATTGCAAATATTCCATGGGAGCCAGAAAAAAAATGCTGTTCTGGATGGAGTATTCAATAAATGCCAATTAATTAGATCAAGTTGACTAACATTACTCTTGAGATCAAATATATCCTTATTGATTTTCTGTTGCCATGATCTATTAATGAAAGAGGTATATTTAAGTTACTTTCTTTAATAGAACTTTGATGACAAATAATCAAATCCACTATTAGTTTTGCCTCACATATTTTGATAATCTGTTGTTGGCCTCATACACATTTAGGATTACAGTTGACCTTGAACAACATGTGTGTGAAATGTGCAAGTCCACTTACATGCAGATTTTTTTCAATCAATTTTTGGAAACTTTTTTGGAGATTCGCAATTTGAAAAAACATTTTCTTTTCTTTAGCTTAATTTATTGTAAGAATAGAGTATATAATACATATAACATACAAAATGTGTTAATTGACTGTTTATGTTAACTGCAGGGATTAAGATAAGAAGAGAATCCACTTAAAATTGTATCAAAAAGGAATAATAACTAGGACTAAATCTAATCAAGGAGGTTAAAAGTCTATAGACTAAAAACTCTAGGATACTGATGAAAGAAATTGAAGATGACACAGATAAATGGAAAGCTATTCCATGATCATGGATTAGAATAACATTGTTAAATGTCCATATTATCAGAAGCAATGTACATATTTAATACAGTTGTTATTAAAATTTCATTAGCTTTTTTACACAATTAGAAAAAGAACCTTAAAATTTGTATGGAACCACAGAAGACCTCAAATAGTCAAAGTAATCCAAAGAAAGAAAAACAAAGTTGGAAGCATCATACTTATGATTTAAAACTATATTAAAAAGCCATAGTAACTAAAACAGTCTGGTATTGATACAAAAGCAGACATAAATCAACAGAACAGAATAGAGAGTTCAGAAGTAAACTCATATTCATTCACATATAATCAATTAATTCATGACAAAGGAGCCAAGAATATACAGTCAGGAAAAGATAATCTCTTCAATAAATGGTACCTGAAAAATTTAACAGCCATATGCAAAAGAATGAAAGTGGACTACTATCTTATACCATACACAAAAATTAACTAAAAATATATTTAAAAAATGGAATGTGAGACCTAAAATCATAAAGCTCCTAGAAGAAAATGTAGATGGTAAGGTCCTTGACATTGGTCTTGGTGATGAAATTTGCATCTGACTCCAAAAGCAAAAATACATGTGGAGCTACATTAAACTAAAAAGATTCTCAGTAGCAAAGGAAATCATCAAAAAAGTGAAAAAGCAACCTCCTGAATGGGAGAAAGCACTGGCAAAATCATATCTGATAATATGTTAATACCCAAATATATAAAGAACTCATACAACTCAACACCAAAAACAACCTAATTAAAAAATTGGCAGAGGATCTGAATGCATATTTTTCCAAAGGAGACATGCAAATGTCAACAGGTACATAAAAAAGTGCTCAATATCACCAATCAAGGAAATGCAAATCAAAACTACAATGATATATCACCTTACACCTGTTAGAACAGCTATCAGAATGACAAGAAATAAGCAGTGTTGATGAAGATGTAAAGAACAGGGAATCCTTGTACACTAATAGTGGGAATATAAATTGGAACAACCATTATGGAGAACAGTAAGGTGTTTCCTCACAAAATTAAAAATAGGACAACACATGATCCAGTATACCACTTCTGGGTATATATATGAAGGAAATACAGTCACTAGCTTGATGAAATAACTGCACACCCGTGGTCATGGCAACATTATTCAGAATAGCCAAGATATGAAAATAAACCTGTGTCCATCAATGGATGGGTGGATAAAGAAAATGCTATATATAAAATATTATAACATATATATTATGTATATTAAATAGAATGTTATTCAGCTATAAAACATAATGAAATCTTGCTCTTTGTGACAACATTGATAGACCTCTGGAGGGCATTATGCTAAGTGAAATAAAGTCAGACAGAGAAAGACAAATAACATATGATCTCACCTACATGAGGAATCTAAAAAAAAACACAAAAACTAAGCTTATAGATACAGAGAACAGATTGGTGGTAGCCAGAGTTAAGTGGTTAAAGTAGAAAAAGGGAGTCAAAAAGTACAAACTGTGAGTTATAAAATAAATAAGTCACAGAGATGTAATATACAGCATAGGGAATATAAAATTCTGTATTACATATTTTAAAATTGCTAAGAGTAAATCTTAAAAGTGCTCATTACAAGAAAAACAACTTGTAAATATGTGTGGTGACAGAATTTAACTAGACTTGTGATCATGTGATAATATATACAAATATTGAATCATTATGTTTTAAACTTAAAATTATATGTGAACTATAGCTTAATAAAAAGTTAAATGATTAATATAGTTGGATTAATATTTACAATATAATTATTTTAAATTCATTTTATATGTTCATTTATTTTTTGCCCCTTCATCTGTCTTCTCATTTCAACTGAGCATTCAAAACTGTTGCATTTTTCCTCTAAGCTTATCGATTATTTTTATTTAAAAATATTGGTGGTTGTCCTACAATTATCAATAGATTTTTAAGTAATCTAAGTCTCCTTTCAAACAAGTGGACTATGTTGCTTCATGTATAGTATGGATATGTTTCCCCAATTTCTTCTTTCTGTCCCTTTTGATGTTGTTTTCATGCATTTAACTTATTCATATGCTACAATCACCCAGTATATTGTCATATTATTAATTTAAACAGTTCTCTTAGATCAGTTAAGAATAAGAACATTTCAAAATATTAGCTTTATGTATTTCTTCTTTGATGCTCTTCCTTTATGTAGATATGAGTTTCTGACCCATATAATTTTCCATTAGATCCCATAACATATTAATCATAGCTATTTAAGTTTTCTGTTTGACAATCCAATATCTGTGTCATATATGGGCCTTGTTATGATGAATGCTTTGTCTTTTTAGAATGTGTTTTTTTTTCTTGCCTTATGGCATGCCTAGTACCTTTTCATTGAAATCAAACATGATGCATTGAGTAATACTAACTGAATTACACATTCCTTTATTGTGAGGATTTTTGTTACTCTGGTTTTAAGTAGGGCAGTGTTTAATTTTTGCTATAGTTGTATGTTGCTGAGGATAAAAATTGCTCTCCTATTCATGTTCTTGTTTGCACCATTGTCTTTGGAATCTGTAAGAACTCCTTCTTAGGGCAAGTTTGCATCTAGCAGCTTTTAAAAGTACAATCCACTGCTATTACTCTAGAATCCTATTGATATGGTGATAAACTGTAGAGGAAGGAAAGTGTTGTATAATGCTATGATTCAGTCTTTAGTGGGCTGATGTTCCTGGGTTGTGACATTTATACTTTTCCTAGCTTCTTTTTCTAGGAAGGCTAGAGGGAGGAAGTTGAAAAGTGATCTGCCCCAGATGGTGTAACACTATTTGTCTTTCCCATTAGAAGGTCAGACCTTTGATAGAGGTAAAACATAGGGTGTATTTTTCACAAGGGTGACTGTTCCCTCCCCACTGCTAGAACCAGGATGATATCCATCTTAGCTTCTTACAATTAAAGATTGATGGGGTTCCTGGAGATAAAACCCAAAGATGGAAGCCCCCATTTACACTACCATCTCCAGGAGTTTCTCACTCTCTCTCTAGCTCTAATTCATGGTGAGTATTTAGCACTTATCAAAACTATTATTCCTTTTTTATGGCTCTAGCAACTTCTGCTCCAGGTAATAGATCTTGGCTGTAACTTTTAGATTCATTTGTCTCTTTATATTTCAGGGTATCAGTTTGCTCTGTGACCTTAGTTCTCTGATGATTCTAAGGCAGGTCATCAATTTTCAGTGTAAGATTTTTCAACTTTTAAGAACTGGAATAACAATTTTTAATCTCTTTACCTATGGGAACTAAAATACAAAAACTTTTTTTTAATGAAAAAGAACAGTTTAAAATATTGTGGCCCACATTTAGTAAAATAAATATTTTAATTATATGCATACTTGTGTGTGTATGTGTGTGTGTAATAGATAAAACAACAAAAATTGATCAAACTTTCAAAAAAATCTGAAAAAATACTCATGTAGAGTATTGGTTTAGTTTTGTTTTTCTGCCAGAATGGTCATTCATATGCTTGATGCAGCCAGTTTGAATCATATTATTATAAAAATAGGATAAAAAGTATTTTACCTTCAATATAATCCCTGTACCAAGTATAAGGCAAAAACTTTCTCTGAGAACCTGAATTTTGCAACACACCCCAGAGAAATGCCTCTGTATAAAGATTAACTCACTTCTGATAATGTTGACCACTAAAAAATTAATTAATTTAAAAGGGCTGAAGAAAAAAGGGGACAAGGTAAAGAAATAACACTGTAGGAAAAATCCCAATACCTCTACTTATGCTGATGTTCTCTGACTTCTCAAATTAGTTTTCTATTGTTACATTATTCTTTTCTTACTGGAGAATAATAGCTTATTCATGCTAGTTCATTTTCCACAATCTGAAACTTAACATTTTCTATTTAAAAAATTAATGTGTCATTATAAAATGTGTCTGATTTAAACACGTGAGTTGGACTGGAAGGTTAAGTGTAGCTCATTCCTCAGCATCAATCACCTATCTTCAGTCATCCAGCACTAAGCTCTGTCCTGTTTTAGTTACTAGCTTTCTTTAAAGTTCTTGTCTCAAAACACTATTCCCAAGGCATGGATTCTAAGACTCTTTCCATTACCAAAAACAGGAGCTCTGCCTCTCATATCTGAACTAAAAATAACAAAACAGTTGACAGACTCTGTAAAAGCTACCAATCCAAGGAAAATGGGTGCTGTGATTTTTTACCTTTGCATTTTATCTACTATAGCTACTGCTGTTACTACTTCTCCTACTCTTACTGCTAGTATAACAATAGCCAGCATTTATTTATTTTTGATAACATTTAAAGCACTTTATTTTATTTCACCTTTTTATTAAGGTATCATTCATATGCAATATTATGAAGGTTTCACATGAGCACCATTGTGATTACATTATTCACCCACATTATCAAGTCCCTGTCACCCACCCCATTGCAGTTACTGTCCACCAGTGTAATAAGGTGCTACAGAGTCACTACTTGTCTTCTCTGTGCTACACTGCCTTCTCCATAATCCCTCTACAATATGTGTGCTAGTTACAATGCCCCTTAATCCCCTTGTCCTCTCCCCCATCCCCCTCCCCAACCCCTGCTCTTTGGTAACCGCTAGTCCCTTCTTGGAGTCTGTGAGTCTGCTGCTGTTTTGCTCCTTCCGTTTTGCTTTGCTGTTATACTCCACAAATGAGTGGAATCATTTGGTACTTGTCTTTCTCTGCCTGGATTCCTTCACTGAGCATAATACCCTCCCGCTCTATCCACATTCTTGCAAATGGTAAGATTTGTTTTCTTCTTATGATAGCCAGTATTTACTAAGTGATTATGTCTCACCTATTTATATGCATGACTATATTCATTTCTCAAAACAATTTTATCAAACCTTTTCAGTGATGAGGTAATTTAATTCCATAGAATTAACTTAGATATAGATAAAACACAAATGCCCCCAAAATACAGAATAAATAAAATGTGGTACAAAACCTCAAACCCAAACTATCTGGTTCCAAGATATGTGATGCCAACTGCTATCCTCAGATTTGCAATTAGCTTTTGGAAGAAACTGTTTTTTCCTTTTTAATTAGCTAAACTGACATTTCAGTCAAGATAAATAAAGTAGGAAAATCTTCTAATATGTAAAAGAGTTTTGTTCACTTAAAGCACCATATTTAAAACTGTATATGCAAAAATATATTCAAAAGCCTTGTTTACTTATAGGATAAAGAAAAAAATACAATGTATTCAAGGAATACTAAAGAACATGAAGCTTTTTTGTAAATGAACTCATGCTGAGTACTTTTAAATTATTTAACATTTCTAAATATTTGTACCTTTACCACAAACTGAAATTGGATCTCAATTTTATGGTAAAATATACATAAAGTTAATGAGCAATATAAAAGAATAATTACTAAACTGGAAATCTTAAAACAAGATCCTGAACAAATTTGTGATGCTAGATGTTTTTTCACCAGGAAAAGGACTCACCATGAATCCCTATTGCCTCTGCATAAACTGGGAGGGTCAAGTTATATGACTTAAGTCTCTCCATTTCTAAAGTACATCTGGTTTCACTAACACATGAATTCTTCAGAGATAGTAAGTCTTCAATTTTTTTTCATTCACTGTATATTTCTTTCACTGGTATAAGAAAGAAAAAGGATGTTGGTCACAGTTGCCACTGGATATTGAACACCTCATTATTAACAATGTGAATGCCTGTAGGTTTTATTTTTCCAGTTTCACATATCTGAAAAAAAGTTATTTATACTGAGAAAATTCTCTAACCTAACATTTTTTACTATACTGATATATTTTATACTTTCATCTTTCCTATGGAGAAAGTCTTGCTTCTGCTTTTTAGTAAATAAATTTTAACTTTCAACAACTTTCTCAGAGATACAACTGATCTTATACATTCTCATAAAAAGGCCAGAGAAGCTGAAATAATGGGAAAAGTGACTACTTATTGGATACTTACATTCCATGTGGTTGTATAAAACAATCCATGATGAAAATGAGTGGAAGAGATGACTACCATTGCATTAAACAAGTAAAGCTAGTTTATCTAAAATTCAAAATTTCTCATCTATATGGCTGTTTCATTTTTTTCTGGACTTTAAAAACTGTCAGTTTAACTATTGAATATATGTATATCACTTTTATTAGCACTGTACTGACAGTATTAGTTAACTTTCTGTTGTAACACCTGGACTCAGAACTTGGTAGCTTAAAACCACAATCAAATTCTTTTTAGTTAAAGATAATTACCTAACAAAAATATCATAAACAGAAGTTAACTATAACAAAACACCCTACAAGTGAATATCTACAAATAACCATTTAAAGATATGACTAAATAACTTGAAACAGAGATGTAAGAACTAATCATAAATGGACAGGAGGAGAAAAAAACAAAAACAAGAATGCAAGAAACAAAAGGTGATTGACCTCAATAAAAAATTAAAAAAAAGAAGTCATAAAGTCATATCAGAAATGAAAATCAAATATTCATATATTCATGTAAAATTTCAAATGAAATGGAAAGATGCAGCAAATATGGCATAAATATGGCCAGAGCCAAACTTGTTGAGATGGAAGACAGGCTGGAAAGATCCAAATTATGTGAAATTGAAATACCTGAAGAAGAAAGTCAAAAAAATGGAAAACAAGTGATATTTGAAACTATAATTGTGAAATACCTAAATCTACATATATACATGTTAAGTATAATACGACTTTAATATATATCCTAGTAACTCCATTATACTTTAAAAATGAAGAAGAATTCTCAGGGCATTTGTATTAGTTAGACACTTCCAGGAAAACAGAACAAAGAAGATGTGTGTGTGTGCGTGTGTGTATGTGTATTATTTTATAATATAGTTGGCAACATGGTTTAAATACTGCATTAAGCATTCAGCTCAGAGAATAGTGTACTCATGAGTTCTTCCAGAGCAAATGACTAGAACAGGGGTCAGAAAACTTTATTAAGAGATATAAATATTTTAGGCTTTGTTGGTCATAAGTGCATCTGTCACTTTTTTTCCCTAGTAATATTTAAAATTGTGAAAAACATTCTTTGCTCATGGACTGTATTTAAAAAGATGTATGCCAGATTTGACCCATGAGTTTACCAACTCCTCCTGTACTAGACAATGTTTCATTAATTTATAAGAGATGACTGAGCAAACTATCACAAAGGTACTAGTGGTGGGCACTTAATTATGGGGCAAGGGCCAAAGAATTATATATATTTTTTATATTATATATAAATAAATGTATAATTTATATAAATACACATATAAAATCACAATAAAATATAACATATCAATTATAGTACATAATTAATATACAATAATCACATTTAAATATTATATAATTTATATATAGTATGTATTTGATATATTATATATATTCTATATTGTATGTATAATGTATGATATATGTGGAAGATATATAAAACATTAATCATGTACTCTATAATACACCAATCATATGTTATATATGATACATAAATAATGCACTGTACATATCTTTTCTGACTGAGTAGAAATAATGCAAGTATAAAGTGGAAGGACAAAAGTGCAAGGAATAAGAAATATATTCAATGAATGATGAAAAACCAATAGGCAGGAATCAAAGGAAACCATAAGAAGCATCAGAAAGTAAAATCTTAAAGAAAAAGACAGGGATTAAAGGCTTAAAAATTATAAGTATGAGGATAACCATTGGACCAAAAATACCAAAATTTCTAAATACCAATTCAGAGAAAAAAAGCATTCACCACACTGTCAATAATATGCATCAAATGTCTCATAATATGAATAGTAGTTATAACAAAATTTAACATGTTAACAGTCATATAAATAAACAGGAAGAGACAACTATTAGATAACAAAATTTTTGATTTGACTCACAAATAAATACCCAACTATATTCTGTATACAAGAGATATGTATAAAACAAAGTGATTCTCAATACCTAAAACTAAAGTTTCGTTGGTTTCTCTAACCTTTTGACATCTAGGATCAAGGTACTGATATATTATTATTTACACTGCATTCTAATGGTCACATCAAGGCAGAAGACCATTCAAATTCAAAGAGAGAGAACAAAGACTCTAGTTCCTTTTGAAAGAACTGCTGTAAAATCATATTATAAAGAACCATGAATATAAAGAAGAACTACTTGTGGATATTATTTCAAACAACTAGCCACAGTTGGCATAGCCTTGTTTATTACTTTCTCTTCACAACAATCTATATGTTAAGTCTTATAGTTCTATTTTTTAAATTTACAATAATAGAAACAGTCTCAAAGAGGTTAAAATACTTGCCTGAGATCACATCACTATGGAATGGCATTATTAAGACTTAAATTTATTTTGGTGTGTGCCTAAAACACATGCTAATGAAAATTACAACACACTGATTGAAGATCAGAACAGGAAAAGAATCAATGAACTGCAAAGGCATCTGATGTCAGAGCCAGATGAAGGCCATTCTCTCACCTTCACCAATAATTGTGTGGAAGGGACTTCAGAAAGAATGAAGATACCAAACAAGAAACTAAATGCTAAGAATCAGGAAATAATTTCATTATATGCAGATATTATGCTTCTCTGTATAGAAAACCCATGAGAGTGATTTATAATCTACTAGAATTTAGAGAGTTTAGTAGTGTCACAAGTTACAAAATTAATATAAACATGAATGGCTTTCCTGGATATCAGCAATGACTACTTAAAATACAAGTAAATTAAAGCATATTCATAATAGTAAAAATGATGACTAACTTTTATGTTTTATCCTAGACATTAAGCTTAAAAATCCAAACAAGTTTAAAAATCTTCTTGGCTGTATCATACATACCTCAGATTGAGGTATGCTCACCATTTCTCTAGACTTACTCTACCTTAAGAAGACGATTCAGCCTCTCAATCTGTGACAGCTCCAAGTTCCTAAACCCAAGTAAGAAGGCTAAAGTTTTTGGCTTCATTATTTGCATATCTTTCATCCTTACTCCCGAAATCTGTATTTTTGTTAATTTTGCCTCCAAATTATTTAATCATCTCTATTTAGGTATTGTTGTCATGCAACAAAATGCACAAATTTCAATGTACAGTTGGCTTAGTTTTGACAAGTATATATTCTTGTGAAAGTACACCGTAATTAAGGTATGGAATGTTTCCAACAGCCCAAAAAGTTCTCTTATGATTCTTTGTAGTCAAACTCATCCTCCCAAGGCAATTGTTCTTCTGATATTTATCCCACCAATTTAGTATATCTGTTCTTCAACTTAATATAAATAGAACCATATGATAATATACTTTTGTGTCTAACTTCTTTTGTTCAACATAATACTTGTGAGAGTCATTCAGGTTATTTGTGTAACAGCAACTTGTGATTGCATGTACTAAACCAAATGTTTCTGAAGTATGTCCCCACCAATGAGTATGTCACAAACCTTTCACATCTGTATCACTTCTATTGACTCCATGGATTTCTTTCATTATGACTTTTTCAAATATCTTCTTCATACTGCCTCAGAGCACTCTTAAGAAAGAAAATATTATCATCTAACTATGCAACTCCTCTACCAAATATCCTTCAGTGGGTGTCCTCTCAAATCATAAAGATTAAGCCCTGTATCAGTGCTTGCTTGATCATTCAAGATCAGTTATTTCTCTCCTTTGACTGTATTATCTCTTTATGCTTTAGGTTTTCTAATTGCATTGAAATAGAAAGCTTAAAAATCCAGCTCTACTTTCTCTTGCTTTAATTTCTTTGATTTCTTGCTTAGGTGAGATTTCTTTCTGTGTTTGAATAGTAGAATATGAGGTAGAAAAGAAATGATAGTTTGAGGCAAAGAAAAAATGTGTTGTTCAAGAAAAAAGAAGCGTGATAAGATGATATGGGTGGATGGGTGGGCATCTTGAAAGTAATTTTGATATTGTTTGACCCGAGTGCCTTAGGGGCAATGGCAGAAGCTGCCAGTGTATATGCAGGTTGTGCAAAGGCCAAACGCTTGCTAAGGAATTTGGTAATTATCCAGTGAAAGGGATGGGAACTGACTGGAAAGTTCTACACATTGCATTAGTTATGTGTTGCTTTCAAAAGGAAATAACACAAGTTTAGTGGTATAAAACAACACAAATTTATCATGTCACACCTTTGTATATCAAAATCCCCAAATGGCTCAACTGGTTTACCTGCCCCAGCCCTACAAGGCCTTGAGTGTCTGGACTGTGATTAGGAGACATGGGTGGATCTGTGTCTGAGTCCATTCAGGTTGTTGGAAGAATCCAGTTCTTCACAGCTGTTACCTTCACAATGAGGTGACTGTTCCTTGCTGGTTGGCATCTGCTGGAGGCCACCAATAGTTCCTAGAGACCTCATCTGCAGTTCATGTACGTGGCTTTCGTCATCTTAGAAACAGCAGTGTCATCAAATTTTCTCATACTATAATGCCTGTGACTTCACTTTGGCTGTATCTTTCTGTCATATGTCTTCTTACAGGTAGAGAAGCTTTTCTAGTTTTAATTAATTTTTCAGAGCAATTTTAGGTTTACAACAAAATGACAGAAGGGTACAGAGATTTCCCATATACTCCGTGATGTCACACATGCATAGCGTCCCCCATTACCAACATTACTCACCAGAATGGTACTTTTACTTTTAACCAGAGATGAAGCTATGTTGACATATCATAATGACCCAAAGTCCAAAGATTAATTTAGGGATAACTTTGGTGTTATACATTCTACAGGTTTGGAAAAATTTATAAGGACAAGCAGCTATCATTAAATATCACATAGAGTATTTTTACATCCCTAAAAATCCTCTGTGTTCTGTCTATTCCTCTTTCCCAACTCTCAACCACTGACAAACACTGACCTTTATATTGTCTCCATAGTTTTACCTTTTCTAGCTATTGTATAGTTGGAACGATACAGTATGTAAGCCTTCCAGGCTGTCTTCTTTCACTTAGTGATATGTATTTAAGTTTCCTACATGCCTTTTCATGGCTTGACAGTGCATCGCTTTTTAGTGCTGAATAATATACCATTGTTTGGATGCACCATAGTTTATTTATCCATTCACCTACTGAAGGACATCTGAGTTACTTCCAGGTCTTGCAAATTATGAATAAAGCTGCTATAAACATGCAGGTTTCATGTGACATAAATCATTTTAAGCCAATATCTTTTGAGAAGGGTTGTCATACAGCAATAGACCATATGTTTTACCTGTCGTTAAAACTATTATAAGCTCACATATTTTGTGTACAAAATTAGTTACATTAAAGATATAAAAGTAGCAGAAAGGAAGGTGAGTTTTGGAGTCAGATAAACCAGTGCTATAAAATGGACACTGCATTTTATTATCTAAGTTGGTCGGGCCAGCTACCCAAATTTGATTTTTCTCAGTTTACTTATCTACAAAGTGGGATATCAGCATTTATTCATAGAGGTGCTTCTTATTTAAGTATAATAACATAAGTAGTCAGCTATTGTAATATCTGGTTAAAAATTGGTTTATTTACACTTGTAGTTTACTTCTCTTTCAAATTATTGAATGAAAACCCATAGTTATTTATATCATAAGGGACACATTCCCATTTTTCAATTATATTTCTAGTGAATTAGGATTTTGCATTAGCAACTTTTACATTATGTTATACATAAAATAGTGCAGCTTTCCTTTTAAGGTAACTCAATTTAATGATAAATTGGAAAAATCCTTCTAAGATAAAATATCTGTTTTCTCTTGGATATTTCAGGGTGAGAAATTTGGGTTCAACAGAATACTTTTCAGACAATTTCCACATCCAAAATTCACATCAATAGGAAGATCTGATAATTTATCTCCCAGAATACATTAGATGATGCTCACTTTGAGCCAGAATAAAAGTCAGACTCTTTAATGATATAACTTGGTTATATAATATGGATCTCACTTTCATGTAAAAAACTAAATATGGCCTTATAGATGCTGCTGTTCAACTTTGGTTGTCTAATTTTTGTAGAAATCTCAGTTAGGATGACTGATGATTGACCAAAAGGATAAATAAGATGATATTTATTCATTCCATATTGTCCTTTCCTTTATACTTATCTGGATCCCTAAAAGTTCTGTGTATAGACTTTATTAGCAGTACTCCTTCCCAAGACTTACTCCATCTCCACTACTTAACCCATAACAGCAGATTATATATTTTCTCAAGCTTAAATAGGACATTCACCATGATAGACTATATTCTGGGCCAAAATGCATACCTTAACACATTTGAAAAGAACAAAAATCATACAATGTTTGCTCTCAGAACTATGGTATGAAATGATAAATCAATAATATAAAGATAGCTGAAATATTCCCAAATACTTGGAGATTAAACAACACACCTGTATATAACACATAGGTCAAAAGAGAAATTTCAAAATACAACTAATCATAATTTGTTGGTAGCAGTGAAAATAGTACTTAGGGTTAAATATAGAGCATGTAGTCCTTATATTAGATCTGAAGACAAATCTGAAATCAATAATCTAAGCTAACACCATAAGAACCTAGAAAAGAACAAATTAATCAAAGTAAATAAAATAAAAATTAGAGCAGAAATCAATGGAATTAAAAATAGAAAATCAATAGAGAAAAATAAAAAATACAAAAGTTGGTTCTTTGAAAAGTTCAATAAAACTGATAAACCTCTGGGTAGGCTAAGGAAAAAAGAGGACACAAATTATTAATATCATAAATAAAAGATGGGACATCACCAAATATCCCATGGACATTAAAAGGATATAAGTGAATATTATGACTATAAGATCATAAATTTGATAATCTAGAAGAAATAAATTGATCCTTTGAAAGAAACAATCTGTCAAAACTTACATAAGAAGAAACAGAAAATCTGAAGAGGCTTTTATTAAAGAAACAAAATCAATAATGACTTTAAAAAATAGAAAACACCAGGCCTAGATAGATTCACTGGTGAAGTGTAACAAAATCTAAGGAAGAAATTATACCAATTCTTTATAAACTCTTCCAGACAATAGAAGCAGAAGAATTCCTAACTTATTCTAAAAGCTACTATTACCTAATACCAAAATCATACAAACACAATACAAGAAAATTATAGACCAATATCTCTCATGAACATAAATGCAAAATCTTCAAAATCCTCAAAAATCCTCAAAATCCTAGCAAATCGAATCCAACATTCAATTATACATGAGGTATGAAGAAAATTATACATCATGACTAAGTGCGATTTATCCCAGATACGCAACTTGGTAGAACATCCCAAAAAATTAGTTAATATAATCCATTATATCAACAGACTAAGTTTAGAAAAATCATGAAGCAAACAAAATGTTTGCCAAAACTCAACTTCCATTTATGATAAACACTCTCAGTAAACTAGGAAGAGAGGGGAACTTCCTCAACTTGATAAAGAACATCTACAAACCAACTATTGATAACATACTTAACAATAAGAAGCATGAAACTTTCCAACTAAGATCAAGCACAAAGCAAAAATTTTCCTTCTCATCACTTGTTTCATAATAGAAATTCTAGTTACTGCAATAAGACAGAAAGCACAAATAAAAAGTATTCAAATTGGGAAGGAATAACAAAATGATTTTTGCATCTTATAGGATTGACTATGTAGAAAACCTGAGGATTGTCAAAAAGTCCTGGAACTAATAAACAGTATAACAAGAAAGCAGGATAGAACATTAATATAAAACAATTAAAAGACAATTGCTTTCCTAAATACCAAGAATGAATAAGTGAAATTTGAATTTGAAATAAATTCCATTTACATACTAACCCCCACTAGAAATGAAAATACTTAGGTGTAAATTTAACATAACAAGTCCAAGAGCTATATGAAGAAGACTACAAAACTCTGAAGAATGATATCAAAGAATTAAAGTGGATAGGTGCTCCATGTTGAAGGATAGGAAGACAGTATTGTCAAGATGTCAATTCTTCTCAAATTCATCTATAGATTCAATGTAAAACCAGCAACTTGTTTTGTAGTTATTGGAATTAGTTCTAAAATACATATGGAGAGGCAAAAGAGCAAAAACCAACACAATATTGAAAAGCTAGAGAACTGACATACCTGATTTCAAGATTTACTATAAAGGTACAGCAATCAGTACAGTGAGGAATAGACAAATAGATGAATGTAACAGAATAAAAAGCCCAGAAAATAGCCCAATAAATATAGTCAACTGATCTTTGCCAATGGAGCAAAAAGCAATACAGTTTATCAAAGATAGTCTCTTCAATAAATGGTGCTGGAACAACTGGTCATCCACAGGCAAAAAAGTGAATCAAGGCACAGATATTACACCCTTCACAAATTTTAACTCAAAATGAACCACAGACCTAAATATGAAATGCAAGACTCTAAAACTCCTAGCTTACGTAGGTAAAAACTTAAATGACCTTGGGTATGTAATGGCCTTTTTGATACACAATCTGTGAAAGAAATATTTGTTCATCTGTGCTTCATTAAAATTCAAAACTGTGCTGTGAAAAAGACAATATGAGAATGTGAAGACAAGCCATGTAGTGGAAGAAAATATTTGCAAATTATGCATGTGATAAAGGAGTATTACTCAAAGTATACTAAGAACCTATAAACCTCAATAAGAAAATAATTCAATTGAAAAATGGGTCAAAAAACTTAGGAGACATTTCACCAATGAAGATATTCAGATGCCAAGTACTCATATGAAAAGATGTCATTAGGGAATTGCAAATTAAAACAATAAGATATCAATATAGATGTATTAAAATGGCCAAAATCCAAAACACTGAACACACCAAATGCTGACAAGGATGTGGAACAACAAGAACTCTCATTCATTGCAGGTAGGAATGAGAAATAGTATAGCTATTTTGGAGGACAGCTGTTGGTTTTTTACCAAATTAACATATTCTTACTATACAATTCAGCAACCATGCTCTTTGGTATTTACCCAAATGAATTGAAAACTTATCCACACAAAAGCTTCTACAACAATGTTTATAACATTTTATTAATTATTGTCAAAACTTGGAAACAAATAAGGTATCCTTTAGTAGGTGAATGAATAAATAAACTGTTACATCCAGACAATTAAATTAGGTATCAATTGCTATCAAGTGATAAAAACATTGAGGAATATTAAGTGCATATTATGAAGGGAAAGAAGTCAATCTGGAAAGGCTATGTGCAATATGATTACCAATCTTTGATATTTTGGAAAAGGCAAGAGTATTAAGACTGAAAATTTTTCTGGTTTCAAGGGTGTGGTGGGGAGATTGATGAAAAGGCAGGGCTCACAGGATTGTTGGGGTAGTGAAATTATTTTGTATTATACTCAGTGGTTGATACTTGTCATTGTACATATGTCATAACCCAGAGAATGTACACCACCAAAAGTGAACAATAAAAACATACGATTGTGGTGGGTGATGTTGCTAGTGGGGAGGCAGGAGATACACGGGAGCTCTCTGAACTTTCTACGTTTTGTTACTTTGTGCTTTGGACCTAAAGCTGCTCTTAAAAACTGTTTATTAATAATTTTAAGGAGTATCTCTCTTTAAGTTACTGGAATATCTGCAATGCAGAGTATGTCTATGTGTTTTAAAGAACAGCAAATATTTGTTCAAGAAAGTATTTTGGTAAGTAGCAAAAAGAAATCAATTTGCCCTTTGACTCCCCAGCAGACACTTGATATTCTGTGAATAGCACTCTACTTCCAGAAGTTTTGCATTCCCAACACATTCTAAATACATTCAGAAAGAAACAAAGCAAAACAAAACTTAAACTTTTATATCACAGGGAAGAAAATTTTATTAAGGCCGTTTACATTCAACATATAAACCAGGCATTAAAGATAAAACTACAAAATCAGTCACAATGTGTGACTTCCTTACCATAGTCTTTTAACAAGAATTACTTTTTAATAAAAACAACATTTGTTATTTTACAAAATTATTTGTTAAGTATTTTCTTAAATAAAAATTATTCAGTCCACTCATGTCATGGTGCAAGAGAATGCAATGTGCAAATTTGCTAGGTATGAATTTTAGCTCCACCACTTAGTGGCTATGTGACCTTGGATAAATTGTTCAAATTGTGAGAGCTCAGTTTTCCCTATTGTAAAATGAGACTAATAATAAATAGTACCTAAAGAACAGGTTTTCAAACCTTTATAAAAGTTTCTTTCCAGTTTGCTGAGTGAATTATTATAAAATGCTTAGAATGAATATCATTGGATTAGTAAGTGTTAGCTATTAATATTTTACTATGAATGAGAGGTCTGTACATCAGCAGAGCGGGTATGCCTTAAGTAAATTATTTTGTGGGCATTTGATCATTACTATTTTAATTTACCTTTCATTACTCATTGACATAGAATTTAGGTCTTCATTTTCTTTAACATTCTAAATCTTGTCTCCACTCTATTTTACCTTCATTCCAGCTTTGATTGCCATTCATATTCTTCTAGTACATTTTTGCCTCTTAGATCAAACCATCCTCCAATTGTTGAAATTATTCCATATAATGTACAATATACACAATAAACTGACTTATTTACAAAGTTGATGTGCCTCTTTTTGTACTAAAAATCTTTGCTAAAATCCAGTGAAATATAGGGTTCCTTGAAGGCAGGGATTTATTTCTGTCTTGCTTATTGATACATCACTAATGCTTACAACAATGCTACATAGTAATAAGTACTCAATAAATATTTTTAGAAGATCAAAGAACGAAAAGATAATGATTTTAATACTTTTTTTGGTTGTAGGACTATAATGAAAGTCACAGCATCTTTTTTTTGATGGTTAATTTCTTTTTATTTATTTTTATTTTTAATATAATTTATTTTATTATCATTAATTTACAATTACATGTGCAATATTACGATTATTAAACTACCCCTTCATCAGGTCCCCCCCACCAACCCCATTACAGTCACTGTCCATCAGCGTAGTGAGATGCTATAGAATCACTACTTGTCTTCTCTGAGTTGTACTGCCCTCCCCGTGCCCCCCCAACATTACATCTGCTAATCGTAATGCCCCTTTTTCCCTCTTATCCCTCCCTTCCCGCCCATTTTCCCCAGTCCCTTTCCCTTTGGTAACTATTAGTCCGTTCTTGGGTTCTGTGAGTCTGCTGCTGTTTTGTTCCTTCAGTATTTTTTCTTTGTTCTTATACTCCACATATGAATGAAATCATTTGATACTTGTCTTTTTCGGTTTGGCTTATTTCACTGAGCATAATACTCTCTAGCTCCATCCATGTTGTTGCAAATGGTAGGATTTGTTTTCTTCTTATGGCTGAATAATATTCCATTGTGTATATGTACCACATCTTCTTTATCCATTCATCTACTGATGGACACTTAGGTTGCTTCCATTTCTTGGCTATTGTAAATAGTGCTGCAATAAACATAGGGGTGCATCTGTCTTTTCAAATTGGGCTGCTGCATTCTTAGGGTAAATTCCTAGGAGTGGAATTCCTGGGTCAAATGGTATTTCTATTTTGAGTTTTTTGAGGAACCTCCATACTGCTTTCCACAATGGTTGAACTAATTTGCAGTCCCACCAGCAGTGTAGGAGGGTTCCCTTTTCTCCACATCCTCGCCAACATTTGTTGTTGTTTGTGTTTTGGATGTTGGCCATCCTCACTGGTGTGAGGTGATATCTCATTGTGATTTTAATCTGCATTTCTCTGATGATTAGTGATGTGGAGCATCTTTTCATGTGCCTGTTGGCCATCTGAATTTCTTCTTTGGACAAGTGTCTATTCATGTCTTCTGCCCATTTCTTAATTGGATTATTTGCTTTCTGTTTGTTAAGGTGCATGAGTTCTTTATATATTTTGGATGTCAACCCTTTATCAGATACGTTTTTTATGAATATATTCTCCCATACTGTAGGATGTCTTTTTGTTCTACTGATGGTGTCCTTTGCTGTACAGAAGATTTGCAGCTTGATATAGTCCCACTTGTTCATTTTTGCTTTTGTTTCCCTTGCCCGGGGAGATATGTTCATGAAGAAGTCGCTCATGTTTATGTCCAAGAGATTTTTGCCTATGTTTTTTTCTAAGAGTTTTATGGTTTCATGACTTACATTCAAGTCTTTGATCCACCTTGAGTTTACCTTTGTGTATGGGGCTATACAGTAGCCCAGTTTCATTCTCTTACATGGAGCTGTCCAGTTTTTCCAACACCAGCTGCTGAAAAGGCTGTCATCTCCCCATTGTATATCCAAGGCACTTTTATCAAATATTAATTGACTGTATATGTTTGGGTTAATGTTTGGATTTTCTATTCTGTTCCACTGGTCTGTGGGTCTGTTTTTGTGCCAATACCAAATTGTCTTGATTACTGTGGCTTTGTAGTAGAGCTTGAAGTCAGGGAGTGTAATTCCCCCTGTTTTATTCCTCCTTCTCAGGATTGCTTTGGCTATTCGGGGTCTTTTGTGGTTCCATATGAATTTTAGAATTATTTGTTCCAGTTCATTGAAGAAAGCTGTTGGTAGTTTGATAGGGATTGCATTGAATCTGTAGATTGCTTTAGGTAGTATAGCCATTTTGACAATATTTATTCTTCCTAGCCAAGAGCATGGGATGCATTTCCATTTGTTAGTGTCCTCTTTAATTTCTCTTAGGAGTGTCTTGTAGTTTTCAGAGTACAGGTCTTTCACTTCCTTCGTTAGGTTTATTCCTAGGTATTTTATTCTTTTTGATGCAATTGTGAATGGAATTGTTTTTCTGATTTCTCTTTCTGTTAGTTCATTGTTGGTGTATAGGAAAGCAACAGATTTCTGTGTGTTAATTTTGTATCCTGCAACTTTGTTGAATTCAGATATTAGTTCTAGTAGTTTTGGAATGGAATCTTTAGGGTTTTTTATGTACAGTATCATGTCATCTGCAAATAGTGACCATTTGACTTCTTCTTTACCAATCTGGATGCCTTGTATGTCTTTGTTTTGTCTGATTGCTGAGTCACAGCATCTTGATACACAAACTTGTCAGAATATGTTAATTTGTCTTTAGGTATGTAAAGAAGAATATCATTTAGCCTTGGCTAATAAATATGGAGTTTCTGAAATTAACTATCAGGAATATAATATATAAATTTGAACAATTGTTGAGAATGAAGACTCATTTCACAGACTACTTCATATTTTTAATGCTATTTTACAAGAGGCTGTTAAGTTTTGAAAGATGGGTATTGATAATTGAATTCTGTAGTGGCTGGAAATATTCACATATATGATGTTACCCAGGCAAAGTCACATGGTTATTCCTTGTTAGAGTCAAAGAAAAAAATCAGAGATTACTAACTCTTAGAATAAAGACTGTGCCATTCTTTTGCATATTTATTTCTGTATATTGGGGTTGTTGTTAAAAACTGTAGCTAAAGGAGAAGTTGAAATTTGGTGTTATATCTGTGAATGAATGTTTGTAAAAACCAACTGCTATCCTGTTTTTCTATAAGTGTATAGGTTTAATAGAATTTTATTATTCTGTATATGTATATGTTTTTCTTCTATTTCCTTTGAAATTCTGTTTAATATTATATATATTATATGTGTATACATGTGTATATATAGAGAGAATATATACATATGTTTTATATATATTTCCCTTTTCTCTTGGTATTCAGGTAGTACAAACTACTCTTGCTCTTCAAGTGAAGAAAATTAACTCTTTCAACCATGAAGAATTATTTAGCCCTATCTTGTACCTTTTTTAATTAAATCTCAGGAAGTCCTTTCCATACATTGCAAAACGATTACAAAGCTGGGCCTTACTTGATCCTAGTCTTTGGGAAAACGTGTCATTATGAAGGTCAGAAAGGTTACTTCCTTGTGTTGTTTTTTCTCCTTAGGCTGAGAAGTGCCCATTATAACTTCCAGATTTCAAAAAGAGAGGAAAGCCTATTAAGCTAGAGTTATAATATCTCAAATGAACAGAGGAATTAAAATTAGATAAAGGTTGATATACATTATTCATCTTAGGTTATAGATAAATGGAAAAACATGACAAGGAATTATCAAATAATTACAGACAAATAGTAAAACTAGACAAGTAACAAATATAAAGGGTGAAGCTATCAAATTACTCATGTCATCTTTCATTTTTTATATATGTGTTTTTATTCGATTTCCTACCTCCTAATGATAATATAACTGAGTTCTACAAAGTAAAAACTTAAAACAATGTATAATACATGTAATAGACATAATATATCAACCTCCTTTTCAAGAGCTAAAATAATTCTATTGAAATATTAATATCTCTTCAACCTTTGATTTGAGCATTTTTCATTTTCTTCTATGCTAGGCAACAGCCAACTTTTTCTATAAAGGGCCAAATGAAGAGTAAACATTTTAGACTTGTGGACCATATGGTCTCTGTCAAAAGTATTTTTCCATTGTAGCACAAAAACAACCATAGACAATGCCTAAATGAATAGGTATGGCTGTGGTCTAATAAGAATTTTTGAATAGTCAGCATGCTGGATTTGACCACAGGAATATGCTGATACCCACTGTATGGTATTCTCACATATGTCAGAACTATTCTTCAAATGTTTCTAATTAATTAATAGGGGAAAAAATTTCCTGTTTTTCTCTGAGTAGTTTCTTCCAATATAGAGTACTGTGCAAAATTCTGGCTTGAAATAAAAATGTATTGACATTAGGAACACCTAAACATATAAAGCAAATATTAACCAACATGTGAGGGAGCAATACAATAATAGGGGACTTTAATATCTCACTTTCTACAACAAATAGATCATGCAGATATAAAATCATTAAGAAAACATTGGAAACTGCACATTTGACAGGAGGGATTTAACAGTTATTTACAAAACATTCCATCCAACAGGAGCAGAATACACATTCTTCGCAAGTGCACATGGAACATTCTCCATATATGCTGGGGGCACAAAATAAGTCAAAAAGTTAAAGAGGATTGAAATCATATCAAGCATCTTTTTGGACCACAATGTTATGGAATTAGAAACCAGTTACAAGAAGGAAGATGGAAAATCCACAATTATTTGAAGATCAAACAATGTGCTCCTGAACAATAACCAGTTGGTCAAGAAGAAATCCAAGGAGAAATAAAAAAAATATGTGAGACAAATGAAAATGATAATACAACATACCAAAATTTAAGGGATGCAGCAAAAGTAGTTCTGCAAAACATTCAAAGCAATAAATGCCCACATAGAGAAACATGAGGAGAGGGAAAAAAAAAATGGCAGAGTAGGTAGGCAAGGTAGAAATCTCTTCCCCTACACACACCAAGGAAGCAGATACAGTAAATACAACTAACACTGAAAACGACCTGAAGACTGCAGAAAAGACTGCCTATACCAGGTGAAGAAGTGAAGACAACATACAGAAGGGAAAGGTGGCAGAACCATGATCAGTAAAGACCCCAGTCCTTCCCCCATCCCAGCCAACTAGCTGGAAAAAGAGGAACAGAGCAGGGAGGTGATAAGCATTCAGAAACTCTGCACACCTGACCCTGGAGATCTGTTCTGGGGACATGAATCCACATTGCATTGGGCTTTGGTGATTAGCAGGGATGGACACCAGGGAGAGCTGGAGCACTCTGGGAGGAGACTCCTGCCACTTACAGAGGACAGGTATGCTCTAGTGGTCCCACTGAGGCCTAAAACAGAGGCAGCAGTTTGAAAGATTTCCCAGCAGCAGGAAGGGTGCCAGATGGGTTGGGTGGAGCTCTTCCTGCAGGAGAAAGGGCAGGAGGATGACACTTCCCCAGCTCTTCCTCAACCCAACATGTCAGGTAATTGTGGAAACCCCAAACACTCCATCCTTTTTTCTGGCAGCTTAGCCCTGAGAGGGTACCCTCCACATGTACCTGCTCACCTGTCTGGCCCACTCTGGCAAAAAGAGGTAGACTTTCTTGCTGGCAGGCAAAGGGAGGATTTCCCAGCTTTCTCAGCCTTATCTCAGCCCAGATGGGGAGCCACGTGAGGGAACCAGCACCAAGTGGTCTTTCATCCTCATGGGTGACACAGCTGAGTGCCACACACCCACAGGGCACACTGATGCATACTTGCATACCCACATGTCCTGCTGCTGTGAACCAGCCCCACCCTCCCTGTAAGCCCAGCAGCTCTGCCATTGCTGCAGGGTAGACAGAGGGTGATATACCATTCACAACTATTTCAGTAAAAGCACTGCTGCTGGGCCCACAAAAAGCCAGATAAGATGAGCTACCATCCATAGCAGAATGAGGTAGACCATTGCAGGCAGACAGACAGAAAGAGAGCCCTGCCCATAGCCCACCAACAGCAACTGGGGATTCACCACAAAGGAGAACCAGACACTGAAGAGTAAAGAGTCTTGAGTTTCTTGGCACCACAGAATGCCTTCTTCATAAAGCCATTACTCTCTAAACCAGGAAGCATAGTGGATTTATCTAATACAAAGAAACACAAAACCCCTGACAAATGAGGATGCAGAGGAATATGTTCCAATCAAAGCTACAGGATAAGACATGAGACAAAGATTTCAAAATAACAGTCATCAGTATGCTCAAAGATCTGATGAAAAGTATTGAAGATCTCAGGAAGGACTTCAACAAAGAGATAGAAGAGTTTATAAAGAGCCACTCAGAGATGAAGAATACTGTAACTGAAATGAAATATACAATGGAGGAAATGAATAATAGATAACTGCAAGTAGAGGAGACAATCAAAGAGATGGAAATTAGAGAACAAGAAAATGGTGAAGCTGGAGAAAAGAGAGAAAAATGATTCTCTAGAAACAAGGGGATGCTAAAAGAGCTGTGTGACAACTCCAAATGAAACAATATATTCATAATAGGGGTACCAGAAGGAGAACAGAGAGACAAAGGGATAGAAAGGCTCTTAAGAAATAATTGCTGAAAAATTCCCCAATGTGGGGAAGGAAATGGACACCCAAGTCCTAGAAGCACAGAGAGTCCCAAACAAAAGGAATCCCAGGAAGAAACACCAAGACATACAATAATTAAAATGACAACGGTTAAGGATACAAAACTCAATATACAAAAATCAGTTGCAAGTCTATATATTAACAACTTTTCAGAAAAAAAGTTAAGAGAACAATATCATATACAATTGCATCAAAAAGAATAAAATACTTGGGAATAAATTTACCCATGGAGGCAAAAGGTCTGTAATACTGAAAGCTGTAAGATTCTGATGAAAGAGATTGAAGAAGGAACAAAAAAATGAAAAAACATTCCATGGTTGTAGATTGGAAGTAGTAATATTGTTAAAATGTCCATACTTCCCAAAGCGATACAGATTCAATACAATCCCTATCAAAATTTCAATAGCATTTTTCACACATACAGAAGAAAAATCTTAAAATTTACATGGAACCACAGAAGACCCCAAATAGTAAAACGAATATTGATAGAAAGCAAAGCCTGAGATATCACACTTTCTGATTTCAAACTATATTACAAAGCTATAGTAGTAAAAGTGGTATGGTATTAGGATAAACACTGACAATAGATCAATGGAACATAGAGAGAGTCCCAAAATAAGCCCATGCATATATGTTCAATTTTAACTTACAACAAAGGAGCTAAGATTATATAAGGAAATTATATAGGGAAAGGACAGCCTCATCAATAAGTGGTGTGGGAAAATTGGACAGACACACGCAAAGGAATAAAATTGGACCCTTATTTTACACTTTACACAAAAAATCAACTCAAAATGGATTAGAGACCTAAATTTAAGACCTGAGGCTATAAAACTAGTAGCAGAAACATGGATGGTAAGCTCCTTGACATCATTCTTGTAGATAAGTTTTTGGATATGACTCCAAAAGTAGATGCATCAAAAGCAAAATAAACAAATGGGACTATATCAAAATAAAACGCTTTGCACAGAAAAAAAATCCTAAAAAGAAATGAAGGCAACTTACCAAAGGGGAGAAAATATTTGTATATCATATATCTAATAAAGGGTTAATATTCAAAATATATAAATAATTCATACAACTCAAGAGGGGGAAAATAATCCAACTCAATAGACAGAGAAGCAATAGATATTTTTTCCAAAGAAGACATGCAGATGCCAACAGATACATGAAAAGTGCTCAGCATTCCTGGTTACTAGGGACGCATATCAGAACCACAAGGTATTACCTTATACCTTTTAGAATGGCTGTCATCAAAAACCGTGGGATAATATATGTTGCTGAGGCTGTAAAGAAAAGAGAATCCTTGTTCACTGATGGTGGGGATGTAAATTCGTGCATCCACTGTGGAAAACAGCATGGAGGTTCCTCAAAATATTAAACATTAGAACTACCATATAATCCAGTAATCCCACTTCTGGGTATATAACTAAAAGAATTGAAAAGAGGATGCTGAAGGTATATCTGAACTCTCATGTTTAATGCAGCATTATTCACAATAGCCAAGGTATGGAAACAACCTAAATATCAATCAGTTGTTGAATGGATAAAGAAGTAGTGTGTGTGTGTGTGTGTGTGTGTGTGTGTGTGTGTGTGTGTGTGTGTTGTGTGTGTGTGTGTGTAACGGAATACTATTCTGTTAAGAGAAAGAGGGAAACCTGCCATTTGCAACAACATAGACAGAACTTGAGGGCATTATGCAAAATGAAATAAGCCAGAGAAAGAAAAATACTGCATAGTACGTCTTTTATGTGGAATCTAAATTTAAAAAGCCAAACTCATAGAAACAAAGAGTAAAAAAAGTGGTTAAGTGGTTGCCAGGGGTTGGAAATAGGAAGAGGTTGGTAAAACAGTCAACTATATATAAAATGAATAGGGTGTGAGATCTAATGTATATGGTTGTGACTATAGTTAACAACACTGTATTGTATAATTGAAATTTGCAGAGAGAATAGAACTTAAATATCACACACACTCAAAAATATGTCAGGTGATAGATGTGTTTAAAAATGTATTGATAATTGATCCATGACAAAATGTTATGGATTGACAAAAATTCTGTACTAGTCTATTATATGCTTAAAGGTTAAAGTAAAGACCATGTTGTGAGTAAAGCACAAGTTAATCTGGCACATCCCAGTAAACCTGAGCTTCAAATTCACTGATGTATGTGGGAATAAATGTTGAATGAACAAATGCCAACATATATTAGTTTATAGTCAATATATATACAAATTCATTTGAAAAGTCATGAAATCCTGATTATCCATCTTATCTCTATGGCTGAGAACCGAACATAATTATGGCTCAAGCTTTGGTTACTCTTTCTCCTGAATTCCATATACCTACTTAAGCGAATGAAAACCAACTGCTTTCATCTCTGGGAATTCTGGTGTAAATAGATCTGTTTTTAGTAAAAACACCTTTTTATTATTGAATGATCAGAAATGTAAAAATGTTAGTAAAATTGATTTCTTTAAATGTGAAAGTAGAAATAAAAAAGGTCAGAATGAGGCTTTTATCATAGATTTGGTTTGGTCATTAAGCTATGAGTTTATAAATATTTTGAAGACCTAAAGATTCTCAGTACTCTGATTTTCAAACTGATGGTTGATAGAATCTGTTACAAAGATTAAGCTATTGTGTCATATGCAAAAGTATACATTAGAGACATTGTTACTATAACATCTTCTACCATCTGCTTTTGACTCAGCTTCTCACACTTTTATAAATTGTTATATTTGCTATTTCAACAAAAGATGGAAAAGTCACCTCTATGTATCACTTAAGAATGAATGGAAATGCTTTCTACGGGAAATAAAATGATTTACACACCATAATATCTAGAATACAAGTTTAAGTGAAAATAGATTTCCATTACAGCCTTATATTTTTATTAGGAGAAACCATTCAGCTGATGCAATTCTCCCAAGTGTGGGACCCTGGCTCTGCTTTTACTTTCAACAGATCCAGATATTAATGAACTATAACTCATATTAGAACCGTATTTTTGGAAAATGGCTCTAAGTGGGGCTGCTATTTAGATTCCACTCAGTTGCAAATTCTTCTGGGAATCAGAAGATCTCTCATATAGTCAACAATGAAAATTATAACCAGAAAAAACATAACATAATGCTAATAAACTGTGCCCAGAATATTTACCTCTTTTTATGTAAGTAGAAATGATTGCACTGACAATGTGCTTGAAAAAAATATGCCACAGTTTGTAAGAAATTGTGAGTTGGTGTTTGTCTAAGGAGAATCAAAAGCCATTTCTTCAACAATTGATCCCCAGGTATATATTACTGTATGGGGTGGCCTTTTGAATGATTTGAATACAAGTAAACCAGGATCATCTTTATAAATTAATCTTTTATTAATTTAGTAGAAATTTAATTTTGAAAATCAAATTTTACATTGACTTTTAATTTAACCATCTGCCAAAGGAACAAGACACTGAATATGACCTTCAGGACACGGTTGAATAGTCAACTGATCTGGCACACAACTATCAAATATCAGATAAAGACAACACAATTGTCCTGAAGTTCATGAATTTCTCTCTATAAAATGACATTCTTTTGGTCAGGTGAAATCAGAAAGATTTTTTTTTCCTCAAGAAGATGTACAAGTAGTTGAGATGTGATTTTTTTTTCTCAAATTGTAATTGTTTGGCTTGTGGCTATAGGAATATCATTACATTTGCTACAATTTTACTGAAGTAAAAAGTACACAATTCACAACTGGTCAGGTAAGATGTTGAACTTGATTGATAATAATGCAAACGTTATTGGGATTTAATGTGTTGACAAGTAAAATACATTAAATCACTGAGAAGTTGAAATAATCATGATCATCATAATTACTCTTTAGAGAGTTCTTACATGGGTTAGGCACTGTGCCAAGTACTTTATCTGATAAAGGCTAACATATATTGAATGTTTACTATGTGCCAGAGTCCATGCAAAGCACTTTTCCTTCACAAGTTGTTGGCAAAATTCAAAGTATTCCCTAAGATTCCCTATCTTGCTCTATGTAAGTCACTTCACTTGAGTTTGGGTAGGAGGAGTGAATATTATGGGTTACTACTACCATGATTAAGATACATTATAAGGCAAAGGCAAAGGAATTTTGCAGATATAATTAAGGATAAAAACCTTCTGTTTAGGAGTTAAAAGGAGAGTTTAAAAAATTGACCTACTTAATCTAATGAAAACTCTTAAAAGAAGGATTGGAAGATTTATGAAGAGAGAAATTTTGCTGGCCTTGAAGAAGTAAGCTGCTATATTGTGAAGAGACCTATGGGTATGCCCAGTGGAGAGTCAGAAAGAAAACAGGGGTGTCAGTCTTATAATTTATAAGGAGATGAATTCTTGATTACATGAACTTGGAAGAGGATCGCAAGCTCTGGGATAAAAGAATAGCCTGGTCCATATCTACATTGCAGCCTTATGAGACCCTAAGCAAAGGACCCAGTTAGCCATACCTACAGACTCTATGAGATAATGAAAAAGTGTTTTAAGCCACAAAGTATTTGTCAGTACATTAAAGAACAGGAGGAGACTGGTATAATCATCTTCTTTAATCCTTATGGTGTCTTAGTATGTTCAGGATGTTAAAGTAGTTCACTACAGATGGGGTAGCTTATGAATAATAGAAGTTTATTCCTCATAGTTCACTAAGGTGGGAAATTTAAGATCAGATACGGGCGGACTTTGGTGAGCCACTGCTTTCTGGTTCATATATGGCTGTCTTCTCTCTGTGTCCTTACATGGTGGAGTGGGCAAGAGAGCTCTCTGGGGGTGCTTTTATAAGGGCATTAATCACCTCCAAAAGGTCCCACCTCCAAATTCCATAGTACTGGAGGAAAAGGCTTTGGCATAAGAACTTTGGATGGACACAAATATTCAGTCTGTCACAGAAGGGTTGTAAAGGTGAAATCCAGAGGAACTGTTCACATCTATATGATATATATATAGGACTCAAAAATGTTAAATACTCTACTCCAGGAATATAGTTCATTACTGAGACCTACAGAATCTGAGTTCAAAGTTAGACCCTCTGTCTGAGCATTACCCATGTTCTCAAATTTACAGGTAAATTCTGGTCATTTCAGTCCTCTCAATAATCCTTTGAAGCTAGTATTAATGTCTTTAATTTGCAAAGAGGCCACTGCTCCAGGAATAGTAATTAACTGTCCAAAGCCATATTAATACATTGTTGAAATGGAATTTAAACACTGGACTAACTGGCCAAAAACTGTATCCACATAAACAACACAATACACATGAGAGTTACTCACCTGGTTACAGGGTGGGATGAAGGCACCCTGGGAAACTGTGCTTCTATCCACATTAAGCCTCAATTTTTCTACTCTGTGATGAGCTGCACACTGTCCTTTGGGACCCAAAGATTTGTGCCTTCCTGCCGTTTTAACAAGTGTTATTTCTAAAATCCCAACCCCTTGTTTTAATTATTAAACACTCAAATTTCTTCAAAGCGTGAAGGTCACGTGGTAATCTGGTAAGTCACATATCAAGGTTAAATATCAGAAAAAACAAACTGTTGCTTCTGGAATTGTATTCCAGGGAATAGATAAAGCACCATTTGGACAATGTGATTGGCTACACAAACGAAGGTATTTCATTTTATTTCACAATAACTTGAGATGTGTATTAAAACACATCAAGTGCTACTTTGATATATCAAGAAAAATTTCCTTTGATACAAAGATCAATAAGAAACTGAAGAAATGAAGTCAGATAATAAAGTTTTCCATTTGGGACTTCCTAAATCTGCTTTTTTTTTCTTTTAAATAATGGCATTAAGGATTAAATTTTGCTGGTGATTGTATTGAAAACTAGTTACAGAGCCACTGCTAGCAATACAACGTCTTATTTTTTTCTAAGTCACTTTGTTTTAGTGTTCACTTCTTTGGTATCATTGACTATTGGTATTTAAGAAATATTCAAAACAGAGGTTATTCCTGTGAAATCTAAACAATGAAAGTATGAGAAGGAAAAGAGTCAAGGAAGAAATACAAGAATAAAATAAAAAACAAAATTTACCATTTAGTGTTTATTTCAGCATTAATAATGTTAGAGTGTGAATGCCATATAGTTTTGCTAAAGCCTCCCAAATTCAGGACCAGGGTATTAGACTTCCAGAAATCTAAACTGTAGTTAACTAAAATTATTTTAGAAATGAAGTGTAAGCTTAGATGTATTAAAAAGGGAATATGTTTAACACTCAGAGCTTGAAATTACATGTAAGTGGGAAGATGAAGCAAGGGAAAAATATGTTTTAGATATATGGATAGAGGAAATAATTCTCTTAAAACAGACTCTAAGCCTTTTTAGATTAATGAGGAGTACATTGCCAAGAACTATAGCTTAGTTAAATTTGTTATCAAAAATTTCAGACAAACCTTGTATTTTTGGTGTTTATATTTCATTGGAAGACCTGTTTTCTTTTTATGATTTCTAACTCTCATTGATAATTTCTGAAACAAATGACTGCCCTCTGCCAAAATGCTGAGGTTTTTCACCTCCTTTTAAGGTACACATGACACTATCAATCTTCATAATTTGCCTTTAATACAGAAGAAATTTTCTGGAGCAAATAACTGTGTTCAATATTTTATCTTTGTAGGTAAAAAAGACTGTTTTTCCAAATAATGAATTATGTCCATGTAAAGCAGCCTATAAAAGTGACATTTTTTTCCTATATAAACCACCTGGAAGAAGTATCATAAAATACATTGCCAATAACTTTTAAAGAGTTTTAGTCTGTTGAGTTTACTAGATCATTTTTCTTTCAAAATATGACTGGGTCATCAAGATAGGTCATAATAGAATGCTGAAGAGTGCAATTGATATTTACTTTTAGAGATAAAAATGTCGTTGATCGATCTATATCCTGGAAAATACTATAGCTTTGCCTTATAAACACCTCAGGGCTTTTTGCCTTCCATTTTTATCCTTCAACTATTAGTTGAAGGATAGTATGATCCACCAAAAAGAAAGATATTATATTAGAAGTACTCTTAGTCTTGTTATTCATGTAGCAAAGTGTGAGGTGATGTAAGAGTCTCAAAGAAGATTAAAAAGCTTGAGAGCCACTGAACAAAATAAATGTTGACACTTAAATATATAGTTTCACAAACATGGGCGTACACATCCAATTCCTACAGCACTGAGTTTTTAGCTAACCACTGAACTTGTATGTTGGACAGTTATTTTTATAAAAATGAACATTTTTCCTCTTTAAAAATCTTGTTTTAATAGCTTAGAGATCCCTTTTTAGCCTAGTGGTTCCTAGTCTCTAAACATGAACATTTCAGTGGGAGTATCAGGAGGAAAAAAATGACTGGTTATACTCTCCAGAAAAAGGGAATCTTAGTAAGCGAAATATAATCTGACATTTGAAATTTAATCAATATGTCACAGTTTTGTCCTAATAGAGCAAATCACCCTAGGTTGAGTACTTAATTTACTCTCAGCAGTACGAGGTGGTAATGATTGCACTCACCAGTTGGCTATAGACGGTAGCACAATTAACAGCGGCTTATAACAATCCAAATTAGATCTAAATCTTCGAAGAGATTGCTAATTTAGACAAGCATAAGTCGCTTCGTGGCTTCAGCATATCAAGTATGCATGGCAGGCATTTCTTGGTACCCTGACATTTCAAGGCAATAGTTTTAAGGTGCTGGCAATGTTAGTTTGCAAAGCACAGGATTTGTCATAAAAACACTCATTGTGTGTGTGTACAAATAAGGGTTGCTTCTTTCTTCCCCAATGATTACATTTTTAAGCACTGAAAAGGGCAAGGGAGAAGCAAACAATTAGTAGAGAGAAAGTCATAAGTAAAATTATCCATTTTGTTTGGATACCAAGGGGATAGAATTCGACTAAAGGATTAGGCAAACAACCTGAGATAATTTAGATTCTATTATGGGATTTGCTGCAAAATGAAATGTTCATAAGGAAGTTACTTTATTTTGTGATTCATTTGCCCTTTGTAGAATCATTAGGAAATTTACTTTCTAATATATGAGGAGATGAAATTTGTTCATGCCAGTACTCAGTGGTAAATCTAGATTAAAAATGCTTGTTAGGCGAATAAATGTTAGCAAAAGCAAGGTACCTCATTCCACATGGCTTTTTCTGGAAATGTTTTACAACTCAGAAGTGAATAAGGTTACATTGGAATAATTAGTGAGTTGGTGCTGTGAAAATTTCTAAGAAATACTACCATTTCCAGAGGTTTCTAATACTGAGAGCCAGAGAAGAAAACCTACTTGTTTGGGAAGGTTGGTAAACATTTATTATAATAAACCAGGAGAAGTCAACTGCTCAAACTCTTGTGCAAAATTTAGATGTACAAAATGGTAACTGTATAATTTTCTATGTCAATTCCCAATAATTGACATGTGTAATTACTGATTTTTCATAGCAAGGTAAAGAAATTTTCCCTGTCACTACAACTGTAACCACGAATAAATGGTTACTGACACCCAGGTACAATGGCATAAAAATTAGGTAAACCATTGAATTGTGGTTTGCAGAAAGAAGACTCTTGGTAAGGTACCATCAGAGCACATGTAGTATTGAGGAGAAATTGAGGAGGAGAAAGTCAAGTGCCAATCCTGAAGGAGTTTCCAAACTAAAGATGGCGATGTTCTGTTTGATATGAGGAGCATAAGAATACATTGATTTTTTTCATGTTTAGCTTACAAACACTTAAAGTATAAGAGATATAATCTCTAAATCGTTCTCATTTTAGTGGTGCTTATGGCTTTCTCTCTCTCTTTTTTAAGCAGAAGGGGATTTAATATAGAAATAAGGTGTTTATTAAAGCATTGGAAGGGCTTGAGATGGAGCCGGATCTCAACAATACCATAACAATTTGCCTACCAGGGAAGATGGTATTATAGCCAAAATGAGGAAGGTAGGGAAACAGAATGCACTATTGTGACTATAACTTAGGTGTTGGGAGACAGCTATCACCACCAGGATAGATATCACCACAACTGAAGATCCATGAAGCAACTAGACACTGGAACACTGCTGTAGGAAAGCAATACAACTTCAACAGAAAACAGCCAAGAGCATGAGGATTACAGTCTCTGCCTCAGTTCCATCTTCTAAATCTTGAGTGGTACATGTAATTGGTGGAAACTAATTTGCATCCACACCTTTGGTTGCAAAAGAATTTTGGAAAAATAGTCTTTAGCTGTCCAAGAAGACAAATACAAAGTATGAATGGATGCTAACTGCCCCTATACCATACCCAGCACACCTTTCTTTTGCCTTCTATTATTGCAGAATATTTTGCTTTTCCCCCTAACCAGATGGCATTTAATCTACTTGGGTCTTACGTATTATTGCTAACTCAGGACTCAGACCTATCATCTTCTTACCTTATATTTTCTTTCTGGGAAATTTAATGCACTCAGTATGTAAGGATTCCAAAGTCATGGTCTCCAGCCAGGCTTCTTTCACCCATGGTACTCATACCTCCAACTACCTACTGGATCTCTGCCTAGATATGTCATAGGCACCTGAATCTGAACATATGTAAAACCAAACTGATCATATCCCCTCCTCAAACTTGCCCTCTCTTGTGATTCCTTATACAGCTTTCTTTCCTTTTGAACCTACATGCAGTTGAACACTGGCTGCTATTTTGCGTAGTAAGTAATCACAATGTACATTATTTTTATTACTGATTAGTTGCCTGTATTATGCAAAGCATTCAAAATCATTCAGGAAATATCTATGAAACATCTTTTTTTTTGTTTTTTTTTTAATAATTTATTTTGGATCATTAAGCCAAGCCGAAAAAGACAAGTATCAAATGAAACATCTTTATTTTTAATGAAGTGAATTGCTTACATGAAACAAATATGTATTAAAAATCTACTATGCACATACTATGCTCTTGGGACATACCAAAGGGAAAAAAGAAAAATTCCTGCCAGTTGGAAGCTTACATTCTAATAAGGGAACAACAAATATCCAATAAAAATAATATGTAAATATATAGTATACTAGAGGGATTAAGTGTTATGGACATTAAAAGAAACAGAGGAAAGTTCAGGATTATAGGTATAGGTTTGTCTGTGGGATGGGCAGATATAATTTTAAGGAGGGTGTTCAAGGCAGGCCTCATGGAGACGCTCATTTATGAACACTGTTTTGAAGAGAAGTGGTTAGTTATTCAGAGATCTAGGGTATTAGTTATTCAGAGATCTGGGGGGAATATTGTTCCAGAAGAAAGAGCACCTGGCATAAGTGACCTAAGGCAGGAGCAGGCTCAGCATCCCTGGTCTAATGGGAATGGACTAGAATGAGTGAAGAGAGAAAAAAGTAAGACAGGCTATGGAGCTGCGAGGTGAAGGCCTTGCACACAGTTGTAAAATCTTTCATTTCATCTTAGAGAGCCCTACAGAAAGTGTTCTAGTGGCCATCGTCATACAAATCAGGGTTTTTGACTCTTGGCCCTATTGGCATTTGGAGCCAAACAATTCTTTGTTAATCAGACCTGCCTTTTCATTGTAGGACGGTCAAGCATCATATCTGATCTGTACTGTTAGAGGCCAGTGGCATCCATAAGTAAAGGTACTCCAGCTATTGCTAAATGTACCCTGGGGTGCAGGGGGAGGGCAAAATTGCCCTTAGTTGAAAACCATTGGTATAAATAAAAGGATAAAAGGTGCTGAAGCACAAAAATGTTAAATAGCTAATTCGGGGTCTCACAGATGATAAATAAACCCGAATCCAGATGCCAGATGTTAAATGATAAGATACATTTATTCCTTGCTTGGCTGTACCATTGATTTATTTTCTGGTTCTTTTGAATCAAAGACAGTAGACTAGAATCATCATGTTGTGAACTCTTGAGCAGGTTTTATCAGTATCACATAAAATAAAATTAGCTTTAAGTGGCCAGACAGGTTTACCTGTAATGCAGTCCTGGAATTTTGCCAGAATTTTAACTCTGAATCAGTGTTTAGAGCTCTGAGAGGAACATGGATTACGATGGGATATGCTGACAGCTGTTACACCGTAAACTGGAAAATGGGCGTAAGAAGAGACAAAGCGTTGTTGTGTGGAAGTATAGTTCGCAGCGAAGCAGTAATACTGTGGCCAGCTGGGAATCCACAGCATATGGGTGACTAAGCTGATATGCTGCAATAGCAAAAGGAATTTGCCATTGGTTTGAATGAAAATATAAAGAAAAACACTACAATAAGATGCCAAGAAGTGAGTCCTGAAATTAATATGATCATAGGGAGAACAATGTAATTTTGTTCATAAAATATGGAAGTTTTGCTAGTAAGCAGATATTCCTGAGGAAAAAAACCCATAATATATACTATATACTAATACCTGAATACTTGTAGGTATGTTAAGTTTATGAATGTGGAGAGAGGTTTGACTCATACATCCCGTTGGAACATTGAGTGATAATGCTTATTGACTAAACATACTTCTGATTTCTCTCTATCACTCAACAGGTTGCACCACATACAACCATTATTTGTAATTATCCCAGTGTCATATTTTCCTCTATTAATTTACCTTCTTTAGGAGAGGCTCCTCAGAGGCTCTACGGAGTATGTCACTGTAATGCCCAGGACACAACTTACACATTAACATATCAACTTACATATCTAAGTAACTGTTTGAATACATTCATGATGACCAAATATATCTTATGTTCATTTGGATGAACAGGTGGAATACTTTCAAAGCAGCATATATGTTGATCACCTCTGAATGAGTATTAAGAATATTACAAATATTAAGCTTATGAATTAGTGAGCTTATGGAAGGCAACAAAGCATTTAAATTATGGACTCACTCTCACACACACACACCTTTGAGAATCTTGTGTCTTGATCAAAGAATAAAGGCTTTCTCTTGAAGCCTGTGTACTATCACTCAATTTATTTAAAAAAAATAGACTTTGAGTAGTTCTAAATGATTTTCTGTTTTTCAGGAAAGCCTGTCTTGATATTTGAAAATGGAATGAGGTATCTACAAATGAATTTTTTTCCTTGTTCTTTTTCTCCTTAGGGGTACAATATATACAATAATTAATGTATTTTATTCTTAATGATAAAATTTGTAATATGTAACTCAAGAGCATATTCTATGCTAATGTTTCATTGTTTTCATTGATAACCTGAAAATTACTGAATTATCTATCAGAGACCAAATTACCTTGTTAATAATGGACGATTCCCTATAAAATATTATCCTATGTCTATTTTTAATTACCATCATAGATAAGAAAATGGTATTAGGGATTTTTTCCTTCAAAATCTAAAACGTGATCCATTATTTTTAAAGATCTGTGAGATATCTCATGGTATGAGTGCAGCATAATTAATTCCACCATTCTCATTGATGGACTCTAAGGTTATATCCTTGTGCACATGTAAGGTGACTTCATCGGAAAGAAATTGCTTTGCAAAGATAAGATGTAGTTTTGCTTTTCTACTCTTATGTTATTTTGCTTTTCGAAGTGAGTATTTGTATTTGAAAGAAAGTAAAATGTTATTTTTAAAAATTCACAGATTAATAACTTTATTACCAGTGTGAATACACACATTTCTAAATTTCCCATCATTTAAAAATGACTCTTATACCTTATACTAAATATCATATGTTTGATATGTGTATTTAAGATGCTACCTAATAAGCACAAGTAATTACACAGTTATAAGATAAGCTTTTATATTTAATTGAGCTCCTGGGGACTCAAATCAAGTCTGGATTTTCAAACTTGGGTTCAGTGAGCCCTACCTCCAAATGAAACTGGAAGTACCATGAGATCTAAACACCATCATGTAAGGCGATTAAATACAAATTTCAATAAATGAGTTCAGAAGAAGTTCAATGTCTCTTGCTTCCATTCTACTCAAGATGGCCTGACCATTTTCTACTTCACATTACGACTAATCAAAGCAGCTCAATGACTATTGTTTGCATTTCCAGCAATAGGAAACGGGGCACTCTACTGAAGTTATTATCCATGCTTTCATGGCTGCTGAAATATCAAAGGTGTTGATTTGGGACTCTCCAATTCTGATTCTGGTATACCTATCTTAGTGACAAGAGAGGACAAGGGCTCAGAGAAAATATACTGAGGGAGAAAAGGGAATATAAGGTATTCAGAGAGAAAAATGGAGAAAGGAGAGGAAAAAAAATACTACCCTGTGGACACTATATATCCACCTTATTTTTGTTTTGTGAAATTGGCAGGTGCAATGTATGCCTGCAACAGCTGTTCATTTTTTTTCCTAGACACTCACTGACAGCAGGAACAGCTACTCCCTGCACCTTGTAAGTAGCTGATATGGCTGGGAAGTTGTGGAGCTATGATTGGGAAGGACACCTGGCATTGAATCTAAGGCACTGTTTTGATCCCCAAAGATTATTCTGTTTATTACAAATGCTGAAGAGTCTTTTCTGTTCTTTCTGGCTAAAATGTGAAAATATCCATTATTGACTTTACCTGCCTGTAAAGAAATCCTCAATCAAGCAGAGTTTTCAGAAGACTGAGCACTCTTCATGGTGACAAAAAAATGAATTAGGAGAACAGCAGTAAAAACATCAAGAGGAACTTACTCTTAAATGAGCTAAAAATGTTCAAATCATTTTCCCAGTCCCCTTTGGCTGGTTACTTTCCTTTCATACCTATCAAGAAATTCCTATATGCATGTCTTATAAATGCATTTATAGAGAACAAAAATTATTATATTGACAGAAAGTTGTAGTCAGAACTGCAAAGTTGAGGAGTTTGCCTTTGTTTTTGATAGGTCTTCAAAGATTTTTCCTATTAAAAGAAAAAAATTAAAGAACTGGTTCTTTGGACATGATAAGAATTTCAAGTCAGGTCCATCTAAAAGGTTTTGATAAAGAAAACAACTTGATATCCAATTAATTGCTTCATTTCTTCCATTTTCAAAATTAAAGAAACACTATGAAAAGCTCTTCCTTACCTAAGCATGGTGATAATGGATGTTATGGATTGAACTGCATCCCCAAATTTTGAAACCCTAACTCTCAAAATATAGGGCCTTCATAGAAGTAGTTAAGGTTAAATGAGGTCAGGGGTGGGCCTCTAATAGGAACAAAAGAGACCACGGTGCCCTCTTTATGCAAACACTGAGAAAAGGTCATGTGAGGACATAGTGAGAAGGTAGCTATCTGCAAGGCAGGAAGGAAGCTCTCAGGATGATCATGGGCTTCTAGCCTCTGAAACAGAATATAAATCTGTTTAAGCCACTCAGTCTGATATTTTGTTATGGCAGCCCTAGCAGATTAATACAAGGGGAAAAGCAGTATTCTGTAACATCAGCTGTGAGTAATAGTGACATTTGCTCACATTGCAAATAGGCTCAAAGTTGGGTTCAGGGCAGTTTTTGTGAGCTACAGCAAGTCATTGGGTTTCTCTGACTTGATTTCCTGTATAATACAAAGTGGTTTAGTTCTATGATTTACAAGTCCTTTTTACTTCCAAAAGTGTAGTTAAGATCAAGCATCTAACATATAGGCCCAAATAGACTTGAAATGGGGAGTCAGTGGAATTTCCAAGTCTCACTGCAACATAGTTTCTAGTTTTGTTTTAGACCAGTAATACAAAGAAATAAACTATCAAATTTGGGACTTACCAAGTGTGTGTATTTGTTTCCTATGGCTGCTATAAAAATTAGAAACTATTCTCACACTTTTTGGAGGTCAGAAGTGTAAAATCAAGGTTTGGGCATTACCATGCTGAAAGAGCTAAGAGAAAATCCTTTGCTTCTTCCAACTTCTAGTGGCTCTAAGCATTCCTTGGCTTGTGGCTGTTACACTCCAATCTCTAATTCTGCTCTCACATGGCCTTCTCTATGTGCCTCTATTCTGAGTGTCTGTTATAAAGGTATAATATGTCATTGAATTAGGGCCACACTGATAATCCAGGATGCATAATGTGGGGATCTTTAACTTAATTACATCTGCTAAGGCCCTTCCTCCTGTTAGGGCCACATTCACACATTCTGGGACATGGCCATATCTTTTTGGGCACCACTGTTCAACTCACTACACCAAGCAAATTATTGTTTGGAAATAAACCTTCCTCATAAAAAGAATTAGATTTTAAAAAGAATATTCAGTTTTGATTCTCTATGGAAAATTTAAACCATTCATTTATTTTTGTTAAGGTATCATTGATATACAATCTTATGAAGGTTTCACATGAGCAACATTGTGGTTACTACATTCATCCATATTATCAAGTCCCCCCCACACACTGTCCATCAGCATAATAAGATGCTATAGAATCCCTACTTGTTTTCTCTGTGTTATACTCCCTTCCCCGCAGCCCATCTACATTATATGTGCTAATCATAATGCCCCTTAATCCCCTTCTCCCTCCTTCCCCAACCCCCATCTCCAACCCCTTTCTTTTGGTAACCACTAGTCCCTTCTTGGAGTCTGTGAGTCTGCTGCTGTTTTGTTACTTCAGTTTTGCTTTGTTGTTATACTCCAAAAATGAGTGAAATCATTATAAACCATTCATTTTTATTTAACTATTTTTGTTATTACTAGCTGGTAAAATGGTAAACATTTTCCAGAAAGAGCAAAACATTTAAAAAGTGAAGTTTTGGCTAAGTATTTCCAGAAAGAAACTTTCTAAAAGATGTTTAGGATATTAAAGGTAAATGAAATCTCTAAAGTCAAAACAGAGTATTTTGATATGATTTTTCGTTCTAGTCTGAGAATTTTAATCTCTTTTCCTCATTTGCATATGAAACATTTGAGACTATAAATATACATTTTCTTGCATTGGCAGTTTTGAGATTTAAATTTTGCCTTAAGTCCTAAATAGTGAAGGACAGAGAATTTGCAGTTTTCCAAATAAGATCAGAGGGGCTCATTAGCTAGCTAGACTGAGATGTTCATTATGCAAAATTTGTTTTGGGGAGAAGATTGACAGGACTAAGCAAAAAGTTATATTATCAAAATTCAGCTTCCTTGGTGTATGTACAAATATTTTATTGTTTCTTTCACTTAAAAAATAAATTATTAATTCTATGAAACATAAAATTAAACTTCATAAGCATATTTTTAAAGACCATTTAGGAAAGATGGTATGAGAATGAATGTATTGAGGTCAGAGGACAGATACTGTAGATCTTCTGATTTAGGTAGTTAAGTAATGGTTTTGCACTGAGATCTAACCAGGATTAGATGTGCGAAAAGGCCTTGCTCTGTGCTCCCACCACCACCACTGCACTCTTTTTGTTATCCATTTGATAGATCTTGGAACCCCACTATATGCAAATTAATTCCTTGTGATACATTTTCTTATTAACTCTATTTTTTCAGTTTACCTAATGATATGGTATCTATGGTTTTATCTTCTTGGAATCCATATTAGTCCTTAAATATATTTCAAAGAAATACTATAACAACAATAGCTTCTTTGTTATCATGTTTGTAAATGAAAATCTTATAACAGCCCACATTTTTAATTAGATTTTTCCAATATGCTGTATTTAAACATATCCTTATTTATATAACCTTCACATCTATGATAAATTCCATTGATCTAGTGGGCAGAAATAAATGTTTTGAAAAATATAATTTAGGACTAGTGTTTATCAGTTCAATTCTGCTATACTCTTTTAAAACATTAGACAAGAATATCCTGTTGACTCTACAATCTTCCCCTTCTCTGTCCCACATAGATAATAGTTAATTCTCTAATTAGAAAAGGAAACAGTCAATTTGTTGAGTGTCTTAGAGTGGCTTGCCATAACAAAACACTATAGACTGGATGGCTTAGAAAACAGGAGGCCGGGCAGCCTATGATGAAGGTACTCGTGGATTCAGTTCTGGGTGACAGTGCTCTTCCTTGTTTGCAGAGGGTTGTCTGCCTTCTCACTGTGTCCCCAAAAGGAGGATTGAGAATCCTGGAATCCTCTCCTCTTCTTTTAAGAGCCCTATCCCTAGATAAGGGCCCTATACTATGACCTCATCTAACCACATCACCTCTTCACAGGACCTATTTCTAAATATAGTCACATTGGGAATTAAGGACTCAACATATGAGTTTGGAGGGATACGTACAAACATTCAGTTCACAACATTGAGTAAATAGTATCACACAGACCATGTGATGAACCAGAATAATATTTTCAAAAATATTTTCACCATCTTCAAGGAATATACAAATTTGTGGGAAAAGAGACGGGGAAATAAAAATTATTACAGATGATTAAACTCATTGCATTGTGTTATAATAATTCAAAAATTAAAACTAAACTTTAATTCAAAGAGAATATTACCCATATAAAGGTCATGATTATGTCTATACTTTCTTATAAGAGTATTTTAATTTGGTAATTAAAAAATACAGCATTGTCAACAATGATAATAAAACCAAAAGCTAAAGGACGTTTATTGGTTGATATGAATAGTTTATTTCAGGATAAGAAAGACAGGATAAAATAGTGGAGAACTCATTATGCCTTCCAAAAGACTGGGCAAATTTCCTACGACTTTCATAGCCTCTTCATTTATAAACTGGGAATCAAAATATTTACTCTATCTACCAAGTGTTGTGACTAACAAAAGTGCTTCAAGTGGAATTTTAAAAATCTACCTGTCTATACAAATGTGAAGTTCTATACTAAAGTTCCTAAATGGTGAGGCTGAGCTCAATTAATTCTTACTGAAACCTTCATAATGTACCTTAAAGTTTTTATATTTGCATCAAAAATTTCTGAATATCTGTCAAAAGAAAAAGTCGAGCGAAAATTCTGCAAGAGCTCAGTAGTGTTGAGCAGCATGACAATGAGATCAGAACTGATGAAACAGATTTGCACACACCCAGGGTCCATATCCATAGAGATAATAGTTCATATGATGGTGGCAGCAGAGATTGACTGGGAGAGGGGGAGGGAGGGAGATTAGAAAGTCTAGGATGGAAACTTGGGACCTGTCCACATATGAAGAGCATGGAAAATAAAGAACTATTATTGGTCACTTGAGTCAAAGTCACTGTCTTAGGAAAACATGCCCAGTGTGACAACACACAAGGCAGACAGAGGCTTCCAGGAGATTGCCCAGCTACTACTAAGTGCAGAGACTGGTAAAGAAAACAACTTTATAGGAAAACAGTACAATTAAAAAAAAAAGATTTTCTTTCATTTGATCAAACCAAATTAATTTAAGATGATTGAAATTAATGAAAGAAAACTAGTCATATTTGAAACACATGCTACTTTAAACTAGTGCTACTAATTAGGCTTTCCTCAGAAAAGTAATATGTATATTCTCCATATTTATTTATATATGTTTATTACTTTTCATTAATTAAGCCTCATCATGGATGTAAAGAGAAAGGGAAGGATCAGATGAGGACCTGGACTGAAATGGCAGTGGAAATAATATGAAGACAAAATCAGAGGCATGCTTTGAGAGAAAAAAGTGAAAACATTGTCTGGAAAAGTTGAAAAAGGTTGGAGCAGAAAGAAATGAGAAACTGGAAGAAGGGGAGATGGTAAGAACATTTGATTCACTAATTTCGGACATGTTTGAGAGTACAAGAAAAGGCTTTCAGTCTGCAGGTGACTTCTCTATAAGTGGTTAGAAAGAATGAAGGAATTAAGGTCTGAGGATAGATTTTGGTTAAAGTAGAAAAGGTTTTATTATATGTAACTATGCTAGAATAGAATGACAACTTAACCTGATAACCTAGTAATTTTATTGCCTAATTTATGTAAAGTTGTCTCATAATAAGTTTCAGCATAAGGAAATGAAAATAATTGCCATTTATTGCTAGTATTATTGCTAGTATTACCTCTATTTTACAAATGGAGAAATTGAGGTTCCAACTCTTTATGTAATCTCCCAAGGTCAAAAATCCTGTCATTGTCTGAGGTAAATCTGAAGCAAAGATGTGCTTGACAATAAAGCCTGAGACCTTTTCCCTGGCTGAAAAAGTAAAATGTTTTTTTACTTCCCAACATACCACGAAGAAGTTGAAGTTCTGAGACTGCCTCTTGGTGAAGAGGGGATGAAATTACGGGGGAAAAAGTTGTTATATATGTAAATTAAAAATATGTTTTTCTTCTTTTATTATAACTATAAATTTAATTTAATTCATCTTGGGTGATCCTTTCTGTGAGTAAGCCATCAATGAGGTGACTTTCCCATACTACAAAATGTGTGACTGGCTTTTATACAACGTTTTGGTCCCCAAAGAATAAACACACCTAAGAATAAATTTAAGCTAATTCCCTTGTTCAGGGTGTGAGACATCATAAAGAAGGAGTGCACTATTATTAAAGTCACTTATTTGGTTTATCAGTTTATTTTAAAATTTCAGCTCTCTCCAAGTTTTATTAATTTAGTTAGGGACAATGCCCTTTGTAATAGAAATTGAGTAAAAATTAGAAAAATATTAAAAACCACCATGACACTTTCATCAGAAATACAAATTGTCATATGTCTACCCACATGATTGTGGACATAATCTCATTTATCTTGCTCATTTGCTACTTACTGATTTTACTTGGCATACATTAATAGCATAAGTAAAATTCCTGAGTTATAATTATCACAGGCTCTTCCCTCACTCTGATTTCCCCTCACTCAAATTACTTTCATTGAATTTAACTTTATAACCTAATCAATTACAGAAAGAAACAACACAGGTACCATGCTTTTAAACTTTTAAAATAAGATATCTATGTGTATATTATTGGGATTTTTTTTATTGCAAGAATTAGAAATTCATCTCAACTAGGATGTAGGCGAAAAAGGGATGTTCTTTTTGTATATTGCTGGAAAGTTCCTTAGGATAAATCCTGCACAGCTGGATCCATGTGCTCAATGAAAGCCAGAATGTCCCTCTTTCCACTTTCCCCTCTGCTTTCCTTACTTCTGGTCAAGCTCTTCTTAGAAGGAAACTGTCATGGTCACCAGAAGGCTCCAACCTACAATTTAGCAGCTGGTCATAGCAGAGGAGATGTAAAGAAAATATCCAATGACCTCAGCCAAAGACTCGGGAATGTTCTCATTAACATGGATGGACTAACAGGTCTATTACCAAACCGTTACTGCAGTCATCCAAAATAAAAATAAAAGGGCTGCAAAAAAGTCAATTTTATTTAACCATCATTACAAATCAAATATTGAACTATTATTTGGTTTGATATGAAGAAAAAAGAACTTGCATTTTTTTCCCCAGCACATGCATAGGCTTGCTTTCATAAAGCAAAAATCTACATTTCACACACACACACAAAAAGTGAAAAAAAACTACATTTCACCTAGTTTTGTCTGTTATGAAATTAATAGCCAAGTTCAGCGACCAATGAAAACAATGAGCTCATATCAGATGCTAAGTAACGTGGATTCCCTCTGTTTGTTTTAGATCTATTTTTCTCAAATGTGGCTGCCCACTGAATTCATCTGAGGAGCTTTAAACTCCTGCTTCCTAGGTTCCAGCCCCAGAGATTCAGTGGATCTGGAGTTTGGGCCTGGATTATCAGAAGTTTAAAATCTCCAGGTGATTCCAAAGTACAAATCTGAAGATGTTGAAAATTTGGTTGATGTTCTCTATGATTTTCATCTCAAATCCTTTGAAAAGGTTTATGAACTATTAAATATTTACATTATTTCATACCCCAGAAAAACAGCTTCTCTTGATTAGGATAATATACAGGAAGATAGTAATTTTTCTGTCCTTCCAAAGAAACCTTTGCTTGCTTAAACTGCAACATTTATCATATTATATCTCAATTAGTTGTTTGTCTTTCTCCCCTTTATGCTAAAGGGGCAGCATCTGGAAGTTGTGCTCTGTGCTTTGTATACCTGTAACTCTAATACCTATTAGAATGTTGTATAGAAGGTAATATATGAATGTTTGATCCACAAATTGTTAAGACCAGCTGAGTTATTCATTCTTGTAATTGAGTAAATATCAAGTAGAATTATGTTAGAGGAAGGCAAACTTACTCTTTTTTTCTCTCCTGACTACAAAAGTTTTCACTCAAGATAATTCAAACTGTTCCAAATCATATGTTGAATACCTTAAAATGCATGGTGCAATAAAATAAGAGGGAAAATTAAAGTTCTTTTATGAAAACTGTTGGTAGTTAAAGGGTGTTACATGCACAGAATTTACGAAGTCCAGTGAAGTGTTTAGAAAGCAATTGACTAAACCATTCTGAATGCTTTATTTTTATCCTTGCTAGCTTGGATTAGGTTTAATATTTTGAACATGACATGAATATAGGTGGCTTTCTTCTGAATAATGTTTGAAGTTCCATGGTACATAAAATACTGGCTGCATTAAACTACTGTCCTTACACATCTTGAACCAAAAGAAAAAATCAAAATTTCTTTTTCTCTTTCACTTCTGCCTGTTTTTCTTTCTGAAACAATTCTTTCTAGGATACAAGTTTAGAAAAGATGATATATATATATATATATATATATATATACTGAGAGTTTATTTCCAGGTTTTTAAATTGTAGGTTTAGAAACTTCTAGAATTTCTAGGTTCTTGGGAATCACTTCAATCATGCATTTATTCAGTTACTTGACAAATACCACATGAGTTTTGTTCAAGGCACTATACTAGACTTTTTTTATTTTAAATTTAGTTCTCAGAGTAATTCTATAAATTATTATGCCTATTTTATGATGGAAAAACTAAGTTGGGAGTATAGAAACTGAACAAAGTATTTGTCTGATATTACACAATTAGTGTTCAGGATTTAACTCAAATATTGCTTACTCTGAAATCCACGTTCTTTCAAATATCACCACAAATGTAATTCTTAGCATACCTAAAAGATTTTGTTTTTCTATTCTTAATTATTAATATGCAAGATTCTTTGATATGTTCAGTGACATTTGGACTTTTCATTTGTGTTGGGGGCAAACTGAAACATACTTTGGGAGAACACTGCATGTAAGTGGCCTCTGGTTTGACTCATTCCTGGGGCAGCCTTTCTCCTGGCACATATGCCTACCTCTGGTTTTATATCATATGTAATGACAAAAAATGAGATTAGTGATGGAGTGACTTGATTACAACTAACTGACAACTACAAGATTTATTTCTGTCCTTCTTACCATGTATTTAGGTACAAAATCAGCCTTTTTAAACTTACCTATATGAAGAGGTAATAGGTCAATTCCTGATTATGAATTTATATCCTAAGAACAATTTGCTTTGATTATCACAAATTTACTTGTGAGTGATAAAATATTTCTTAAATACACAGGACACTAATTATTGTGGATACAATTCTCCTTGTGTAGTTTTTCCAGATTAATGGTTTATAACTAGGGGCTCTTTTGACCCTAGGGGGATACTGCCAATGTTTAGACACACTTTCGGTTGTCACAGGTGGAAAGGGATGCAACTGTAATCTAGTAAACAACAACACAACTAGTGGGCAGATCCCAGTATCTGGGAGCACTGAAAGCCATCCTGCATGCCCATCCCACAATTCCTGTGGCAAAAAACTGGACAGTCCAAAAAGTCAATTATTCTCTAAATTGAGAAACCTTGCCATAGATATATTTGTGTCATTAAAACCAATACTGCATCCCACATTTATTGCTATTCTCTTTTAGCTGCTGTTGAAGAGCTGGTGAGTTAAAGAGAAGAAGAATACACTTTCTGGAACTTAAGATCTTTGACAGACAACCATGATTTAAAATATTGAAGGCAGAACCTGGATAAGCATTTTCTTTCAATGATGAGGCCAGAATTGTACATTAAAAAGAGGTAGCCAAATTCTATCTAGCAGTGTGCCAATGGGTAGTTCTAGAAGTTTGCTCTTAAGAAAGGGTAAAGGAAGGTCTTTACCATTCTTGCATGAAAGTTTCCTGGAAGCTGGCTTAAGGAAGAATTTTGAAGTACACTTGAGCCTTGAACAATCTGGGTTTGACGTGCATGGGTCCACTTATATGTGGATCTTGTTTAAAAATATATTGGAAAATTTTTTGGAGACATGACAATTTGAAAAGAAAACATTTTCTCTAGATTAATTTGGTATGAGAATACAGTATATAATATATATAATACAAAAATATATGTTACTTAACAGTTTATATTATTGGTAAGATCAATAATAGGCTATTAGTAATTAACTTTTGGGGGAGTCAAAAATACATCTGAATTTTTGAGTGCTAGGGTCGATACCCCTAACACCTGCATTGTTCAAGAGTCAACTGTACATTTTTTGTTGGATGATTAATAATGACTATTCAAAGCCCAAGAATTGCCTATCCTGATAAGAATATTCAGAAGTATCTATGCCTTTTAAGATAGAAACTAGAACTGGGAATTATTAAGGCTCTGACTTAGCTACTAAAATGGGATGTTAATAATTAACACTAATTGCATATTACATGTATTACCTCACTTAATTCCCATAATGACACTATGAATAAATATTATTATTGTTATGATCTTTGTTTTAGCAAATAGGTTGTCAACTAGTTTAGTCACTGAGCTGGAAAGTTGCCGAGTTGGGACTAAAACCCAGGGCTTCCTACCCCAGGGCTGTGCTCATTACCACAGTGTCATTCTGCTTCATCACGTAAAATGAAAAAAAAAGAACTAATATGACTGCTCAGAAAGAACTCCTGTTTCAAAAAAAATAACAGGAAAACAATTTTTACTTGTAACTTTTATAACCTGGATATCTAAGTACTTTACATTTGCTCTTTTATTCGTCATTTCACTGTGAAGTGACAGAGGCTTTAATGCTCCTTTTTAAGTCAAAAGAGATGATTTCCACAGCAGGTGCTCTCCATTTATATGAACTTAACATGTTTCTGTCCTGACAGTTAAAAAAGGGGAAAAGAGACCTGTAGAGAGCAAAAATTGCTTGCTGTTGCTTACCACCTAGGGAAAAGAGAAAATCTGTTCCTTATATTATCTAAAGTAAAAACTAATTTAATTTAAATTTAGACCTTAATATTTGACCATGTAAACATATTCTGGAGAACACACTAAGATCATATTTCTGGTACATCAGAAGGTTAAAATTGAAATTAACAGCTTTGATGCAGAAGCAAGTATTAAGCCCCTATCCATATCATCAGTTTCAAATCCCTGTTAAGATATTCAAACTCTAATCTTTTCTTTTGAGACACTTAAGTCAATTTCAATGGGCTACAGAAAGATTTTCATGCTTTACCACCACTTCTTTTAATCCTCTCTTAATAATTTATTCGAGTAATATATTTTCAAAGTAGAAGCACTCTAATATAGAAGCCCAAAAAAAGAAAAAAAAAATTGAGATAGCCAAAGATTCATAACATCAAAGATAAGCACTATAAACACTTTTGTGCATGTCATTCTAGAGTGTGACATGTAAAACTTTTAAAGTTCCTAACCGTCCAACCTCACTTAAATATATTTTTGACAGGTTGCTAAGGCAATGATAGATGCTACATCTATCATGGTGCATAATACTTTTTTTTTAATGGTACAGAGTACTTTTTCATAACTAAATTATTATACTAATCCTAAATTTTTGAATGTTTATGTTACATTACAAATATTTTAATGAACACCTTGTTTTATACATCTTCACATATATTTCCTGAAGACATTCTCAACAAAATGGAATTTTGGGGTAAAAGTATACATTTTATTATTATGGATCAATTTCCCACCAGAAATTGTATACAGTTTTATTCTTTCCTTATGGGAATTTGAATATGTGCTTAACAAAACCTCACTACAAATTGGTATTATCTTATTTTACTTATTATTCAAATACTGGTTTAATTTCAAATTTATTCAGTAATAGTAATGCTAAGCATTTCTTTTCCCATTGTATATATGTTTCTCATTTATATATATATTTTTATTGCCAGTTTGTTGAATTATGCTTTTCTACCAGTTTATGTCATATTAATTTGTAAGATTTCTTTGACTATATATAAAAATATTAATTTTGTTGCAACTACTTTTTTGTAATCATCATTCATTTATTTATTCCACAAACACACATTACTATAAGCTACACGGTGTTCTAGTGACATAATAGGTAGGAAACATTAACAAGGTCCCACACTCATTGATCCTACAGACTAGGGGTTGGTCATTAAACAGTCACAGAAAAAGAATGCAAAGTTATGATTAAAAATTTTTTGATAGAAAATATTGCTATCCTTTGATGGTATAATACCCATATGTAATGATGCTTAAAAAGAGCTGAGAGGAGATTAGCAAACAGAGAGAATTTCTGAGAGACTGGTCAACCCAAACTAAAATAATACCCTCCCAATGGGTTTCTAAGTCTAACTCAAACTGCTTTCTGATAGTAGAGGGAAAACAGATACATATGGCAGGTACCAAAGCATAATTACAATCCAGGAAACTCCATACTTTACTAAAACCTTTGGTATTGTTTTCTCTTCAAATCCACTGTGACAAACTAGTAGTTGATGCAGGATACCAATATATAAGTCAGTTTGGTCTCAGTCTATAAATTGGAAATTAAAAAAAAAATTGCTGATAGCATTGACAGCATTTACATATTTGGAATCACACTACTTCAGTACAATGGATAACAAATCATGCATTAACCATCAGGAAGGCTGCATTTCACTATGGCTAACTGAACATGTTTAAAATAAAACTCTGGTGTAGAATGCTTTCTCTGTAAGGAAATCAGAGACATGTCTAACAAAGGATACATTGACTACCAATAGGGTATCATATTTGCCTGGAATTCTGATAGTTGAATAAATAAATAATATGGTGATATCCTAAATATCAACTTAACATATATTGTTTCCACAATTTTAGGGTCTAAATTAGCTGGCAAAAATTAAAACAATGTTCTTATTTTTGTTTATAACTTAATTATTTTTAGCTTTTAGGAATCATTATGCCAAGCTGGAAACCCATCCTTCTCAGTTCAAGGTAGTGTCTTATGATGATTTCCACTCCCCCTATTTTCTTTCTTTCCAGGGTAATCTAAATATGAAGTATGCTTGCATATCATCTGTGGTGTGCTGGCAAAGGTTTAATAGTCACCTTTCTGGAGAGGGTTGGGGGAAATGTACCCATCACTATGGCTTCCAAGTTCATGGCATAAATGCTTTCATGGCCAATTTGCAGTTTTCAATCTGATGTCTTGAAATGTGGAGTTGGAAAGAGATAGCTACACTTGATTTTAATGAGTGCTTTGAGCTGGCTTTTTAGCCAGTGCACCATTCTTTATAGTCCTGGAACTGAGGAATGCTTGTGGTTGAGTTTGTTCTTCTGTGCTCACTGTCCTCTGCTAGGGTCTAGCTTTTTCTACTTGATATTGAGAACTGGCTGTTTTTTTCATCATGAAGATCACTGGCTGATGTTTTATCTGATCTTATAGAACAAAGCACTGTAACTGTTCTGGAAATAACACAGTTATCCCTCTGAATAACTCTCCTTCAAACTTGGCTCCAGATGGCTTTGTAATTCCTGCCATGGAATCCATAATCCCTACAACAATTTCATTGCCTCTGGCTTAGCATTTATTTCTCTCATAGACTGGGATCCTGGATTCTTTTGGATATTATCCATGTCCCATGCAAGCTGAGGGAGGCTTGGAGTGCAGGGGGTCTACATTAGGCTCTTGTTGAATAACTAGGACACATTGCCATTTCATTACTGCAGCTATGTTACCCTAGAAGCATTCTGCATTTATGGGTATATTTCAGAGTTCCAGATGATCAGCAGCCCAAAAGTCCCCTTTTTTTCAGGTCTCAAACATAACCATTGACTTCAAGAGATAACATTTTCTCTATCAGACCGAGGTTTGAGCCATAGTGGTGGTTGGGGATATCATAGCCTGTACTAGAATCTAAACTCTATGTTCAGGTTTACTAATTCTCTCCAAGCTTACAATCCCAACAGAGCTTTCTCTCTTCCCTGTTTTTAGGAAAACAGCTCTAATTTAATTACCGTATTTCTCATTCAGTAGTTCATGGATATAAACTTTAGCTCTTCAGTTTCCTAAATTCAGCTACTGATAAGAAAATCCAGATATTTAGAATTTCATTTTAAAACAAACATCAATTACATAGAACTTGAGAATCAAAAGCACATTGGATTGCACATTACTGTTATGATACTTTTAAAAATACACATTTATCAGATAAGAGTGATACCTTTTTTTCAAACTTTACCTTATTTTCTCCTGAAGCAATGAATGCCACTCTATATTGAAATGTGGGACTTTAAAAAGAAACACACAGACTAAAATTCTCTAGAAGATGTTAAAATAGGCGTATTCCTGAGGCTAGTTAAGTACTGACTGGAGGTACAATGAAAAATGGCAGGCATGGCCCCTGCCTTTATGGATGTTATAGTCAAATTGGGATGTAGACTGGTTTCTTAAAAAAACAAAAAAAGATACAGTATGCTCTGATAACTGCTAGCAGTACAGTAGTGCTAGATTTTGTGTGAGCTCCTAAGAGGTACCCCTAACCTAAGCTTGTGTAGTCAGGAAAAAATTGTATTGAAAACTAATAGAGGACTCTTATAAACTTGCCCAGGGTAGGGTATAGATTACTGTACATGGGGTGTTGTCTACATTTCTGAAGCAGATACTATACATGGTTGTATTGGCCAAAATGAAGGAACAGTTTATTTCTCCATGCTAAGGATAAGTCTTGACTACTATGGAAAGCATAGATAATTAGGTTGGGGGAAAACCCAGAAACTTCATTTGCTGTGAAATAAAACAAGAGCTGGAACTGTGGCCAAATATATTGAAAGTATGAAACCTAGAATATTGCTCACTTCTCAGATGACTTCTAAACCCTGTCCAGAATTATATTAATGATTTCCTTGGTAAAATGAAATGTTCCTGTCTTCCTTGCTAGTGATGTTGAAAATTGTACTGTTAGCAATAGATACAAGTTTCAATTTTATTAATAATTGGCTTTTGGATTTCAAATATAGTCCAAGATAGCTAAGACATTTCCTCTAGAACTTTTCTTTTTTTTGTCTTTTGACATCTTGCGAACATTTGCATTAGCCATTAAAGTAGATATTAGCAATTCCTAGTCTGGCTAATGTGAAAGACATCCCTTCATATAAATAAATTATTGGTTATCACTGAGTGAACAAAGATTACTCTTGACTTTTGATGGAAAAATAAAGAATAAGGAAGATCTCACAGGTTATAAAATGATAGTAGAAAATATTTAGTCTTATGACTAAATATTTATTGGTAACTGTGGAGAACTTGTAATTTGTGTATTTGGGTTTTATCTCTCAGGATCACCCTATTAGATAAAAAAGCTGGTAAAGTTTTATAATATTTATTAATTTATTTAAGATATCAATAATAAGCTCCCTAAATGTAACAAATACCATATTATGATAAATACCATTTCAATATCTGCTTCTGTATTTCACTTTGTTGTGCCATTTTTTTGTTTGTTTGTTTTTGGTTAAGGTATATGAAGAAAATCTGGTCTGTACAAACATCCCTTCATGGAAAATGGAGGTATATTTGATATTTGTGAATATTCCTTTTTATTACTACACCAAAACCCATTAAGTGATAATTACTTAAAGGTGAGTTATGGTGTGGCATCAGAAAAACCATGTCAATTTGTGCTGTTACATTAAAATTGATTAATCTTTGATTTTGAATGCAGACTTTGTTAACATCATGCAGTGTTTTGTAATTGTTCACTTATTTACGCATGTTTTCTAGAATATTGACGCATTCATTATCAAAATATCAAATTCATTAATATTGCCACTGATATCAAGAAAGTCTTTTAAGTATTAGGAAGCAATCATGGTCATGTTGGCTGATATCCGTTCTTCAAAATGCAAATTTTTGCTTGAAAACCCAAATTTTACTATTAATAAGAAATATTATTTATTTTCATTGAAGTTACAGGCCTGAGAAATGATCTTCCCCGAAGTCTGAATAAACATGGTGTGTTAGCTCTTTTACATAAAACAGTGCTTAATGATAAATGCAGCTAATGCAGCCGAGAACTCAAATCTTCCAAGTGCTTTTTCTCTTGTGCGCTCATATACAGCAGAACTGCTGGATGCATACTTCCAATTTTGACACACACAACGTAAAAAAAGTGTTTGACAAAGGTTATATGAAAAGGTTGATATTAAAGCAAGTTAATAATTTATACTGCTTCATCAACTGCAACATCAGCCTTATGCAAAATCGCGATTTGTTTTTCCTAATGGGAATGTACTGTGTGAAAACATACAAAACACTAATGCATTCAGTGCACTGCCCAAATTATGCTGAAACACTAACAGTATCACCAACCATCATTTTGCATCATTAGTGGAAAGGTCAAAGTTAGAAATGGCACATATATGAGAATATTTCTCATCTGACAACCCCCATAAAGGGTCAGGAACCTCCAAGAGTCTGTGGCTCACATTCTGAGAATCTCCGATCTACAGAATCCTGTCATATTTGGCCTGCTGCCTGCTCTGTGCCATCACCTATTTTTTTCCTCACTCGCTCCTCTTCTGCCAAATTGACCCGGTTGCTCTTCTTCAGCTACTTCAGGAATACCCTTGCTTTTAGAAATTGTACTGGCTGCTCCCCCTGCCTAGCTCAGTCCTTCAAACCATCCTCCCAAAGGCTAACTCCCCAGCGGCTTACAGCTAACTCAGCCATTGCTCCAACACTCCTTGCCAGTGGGGACTACCCTGACCACCCCATTTAAGACTTCAACTCTAAAAACTCCTAATTTGAATTATGCTGTTCCAGTTTTTCTTCATATCATTTACAACATTCTATTGTCATATTTATTATAATATTTACTGTTTATTTTCTCTCTCCCCTTATTCAAATAGCAGCTCTATGAAAGCAGAGATTTTTATATTTTATTGCTGTATCTCAAATACCTAAATTGAGTCTTGCACATGCTAGATATTCATAAATATTGTTGACTACAAGGAGGAATGATTTCAGTTGTATATTATCTTCTTGAAGGTCATTTTTCATGTCCATTTCAGAGGACAATGATAATATTTAATAACACAGTTTAAAATTTCTGCTCACTCTATCTTTTCACATCTAACTTCCTTATTTTTGTTTTCTTTGATTTGTCTTTCATGTTAGAAATTTCTAAAATATCTGATGAGCTTTTTCTCTCCAGTAATACTTAAGACTGGGGTACTAAAAGGATTAGTAGAAGCCCTGAGTGCTTTCATGGTAGGACTTCACTTCAGATTGATCAGGTGGAGATGGAAGGTTTGTGTGAAGTCTCCCAAGCAGCAGTTATGAATAGTTCTTCTCCCTAGGACAGTATCTTCAGAAAGGAATTTTCTAGTCTTACCTTGGAGAGTATACATTTATCTATGCCTGGTTAATATACAATTTGGTTACTAAGTTGGGTAAGATGGCTAGCGATCTTACTTTTAAATGTATGTACTTTAATCCAAAAGTCAGGAAACTGCTGTGTGTGGACCAACTCTAGCCTATTGTAATGAATAAGGTTTTATAAATACAGCAAAGTACATTCACTTACATATTGTCTGTGACTTCTTTCATGCTACAGCTGCATGGTTAACTTAGCCACATAATCCATTTGGATTACAAAGCCTGAAGTGTTAATTATGTGGCCCATTACAGAAAATATTTACAACCTGCCCCCTGTTTCTGGTATGGTTCCTCTCAACCATTACCCCTGTTGCCTTATATCATGGTGTACAGCAAACTCTGGTTTAATTTCATAGAAGGAACATGCATTCTCCTGCTGGGCATGTGGGAAGTAGATCATACCCTTAGTGCATGAGATTTGTGAATTTGCCAGTTCAAATAATCTTAGCTTTACCCACACTTCGCCTTCTCAGGCAAATGATTCATCCCTTCCTACATCTTTCCAAGATAATGTAGCACCATTACTCTTTTTATGCCATCATTGTTACCAAAAGATCCTGATATTTTTCTGTTTTTCATAAGGCTCCTGCTGTCCTTCATTTTAATTTTGTTATGCCAAGAATGTGTTAACATCTCTTATATCTTGATTGACCTTTTTCCATTATTATCTGCATTATTTAAACATTTTTGTAAAATTCTTTTTCTGGACAAAATATAGATAAAAATGATTTCCAATCCATTGTGCTTAATTTGAAGTAAACAGTACTATTTTATTTTATCTATTGAGGTAATTGAGCTTTTATTTGTATTTATGGTAAACTTAGGCACCTTTTTATGAGATATGAGCATTTCATTTTTTAAAAAAATACTGAGCTTCGACCTATGAGTATTGTGAGTGTATGTGTGGTTAATTTGTTAGTTGACTGCAAAAGGTATGTAAGTTTGCTTAATATTTTTTACAAGGTTTCATTTTATGTTTCAGTGGTATGCAATTAGTGGATGAGAATTCATGACATTTTTAACTGGACTGAGCTTAGTAAAAACTGGTTCCTGGGACCTATTTGATGCTTAAGGTTTTGTTGTGCATAAAAGGAAAACAGTTCCAAAGGGCTTTTAATATAAAAGCTTAGAATCATAGCTCTCTCTCCTGAACTGTTCCCCAAGATAGCCTCCTTCAATTCATTTAGCCATTATTTTTGATAATCTTATATAAAGGTACATCATACAGTATACCTAAGTTATACTTATAATTATGTATAATTATCCATTGTGGTAGGCATAATGATCACCCTCCCAAAATAGGTCTATGAACTAATTGCAGAATCTGAATACACTTAAATACATGTCACAAGGAATGTTGTGCATGTCATTAAGAATAAGGACCTTGATATGGTGAAATTATCCTGAGGCAATCATGTTTATAAGGACAAAGAATATAGATATAAATTTTTTTAGTTTTTTATTATTGTGTCATTAAGGATTTTTACATTTGATTATATTTTGGAAATGTGTAGTTTTATAAATTGTATGAATATAATCCCAAGATAACAGTGCAATGAAGTTTGTTTCCTTTTATCCCTATAATACGCAGACAAGGCATCATTACAAAAATCTTCAGAACTGACCTAGGCACTATATAAAAACTATGTAAATTCTATCTGTTGGTTTAGTATAAGGAACAGCTCAGAAAAGCAGTCACCAAATTCTTGTATGGTACCCATTCTTTCATTCATAATTAGATGTGAATAATGCATTATCATGAAATATGAACCAAATTTGCTCCTAAGTATCCCTACAAAAGATAGTTGAGACTTTTTGGTAGCTCTTAATTCCTAATTGTGTCAGTGTATGTTACTACCACATAATATCAGATTAGAAAAACAAAAAATGGTAAGAAAATTCTTTTTTTCTAAACTGATTTTCCTATCTTTCATTCTTTTTTCTATATACACAATATTGGTTTCAGATGTACAACATAATGACTCACAGGTTATATACATTACTAGATGCTTGCTGTAGTAAGTGTAGTTCCCCTCTTACCATACCAAGATGTTACAATATTATTGGTTATATTCTATACTTTGTACTTCCATTCCTATGACTAACTTATTTTATAGTTCATAATTTGTACCTCTTTATCCCCTTATTTGACATGTCTGTTCACCACCCCAGTCTATGGTACCCAGTGGTCTGTTGTCCATATTTATAGGTTTATTTCTTTTTTGATTGTTCATTTTGTCTTTTAGGTTCCACATATAAGTTAACCATATGGTATATGTATTCTTCTGTGTGGCTTATTTCACTTAGCATGATGCCCTCTAGGTCCATCTATGTTGTCACAAAAAGCAAGATTTTACTTCTTTTTTATGGCTGATTAATATTTCATTGTATATATGTAACACACCTTCTTTATCCATTCATCTGTCTATGGGCATTTGGGTTGCTTCCAAATCTTGGCCATTGTAAATAATGCTGCAGTGAACATAGGTGTGCATATATCTATTTGAATTAGTGATTTTGTATTTTCTGGGTAAATTCCATGAAGTGATTTTACTGAGTCATATGGTATTTCTATTTTTAGATTTTTGAGGAGCCTCCCTATTGTTTCCCACAGTGACTGAACCAATTTACATTCCCACCAATAGTGTAGGAGGGTTCTCTTTTCTCCACATCCTAGACAACTGTTATATCCTGTCTTTTGGATGGTAGTCATTCTCACTGGTGTGAGGTGATACCTCATTGTGGTTTTGATTTGCATTTCCCTGGTGATTAGTGATGTTGCATATCTTTTCATGTATCTGCTGACCATCTGTATGTCTTCTTTGCAAAAATGTCTATTCAGGTCCTCTGCCCATTTTTTAATCACGTTATTTTTTTGATGTCGAGTTGTATGAGTTCTTTATATAATTGGGATATTAGCCCCTTATTGGAAATGTCATTTGCAAATATACTCCCCCATTCAATAAGTTGCTTTTTCCTTTTCTTAAGGGCTTCCTTTCATGTGCAGAAGTTTCTAGTTTGGCATAGTTCCAACTTGGTTACTTTGCTTTTGTTTGCTTTGCCCATAGAGACATATCCATAAAATTTCTCATGCTGATGATTCAGATTCTTCTGTTTTCTTTTAAGAGGTTTATGGTTTTATTTCCTATATTTAGGTCTTTAATCCATTTAGAATTTACTTTTGTGTGTGGTGGAAGGCAGTGATCTAGTTTTATTCCATTAATGTAGCTGTTCAGTTTGTCTGACAATTTATTGAAGAGACTATCTTTTTCCCATTGTATCTTCATGGATCCTTTGTCATGTATTAATTGTGCATATATGCATGGGTATATTTCTGAGCTCTTTTCTGTTCCATACATCTTTGGATCTGCTCTTGTGCCAGTACCATGCTGTCTTAATCACTATAACTTTGTAGTATAGCTTGAAATCAGGGATTGTGACACCCTCAGTTTCATTCTTTTTCAAGTTCGCTTTGGCAATTCAGGGTCTTTTGTGGTTCCATATAAATTTTAGGATTATTGTCACTTGTTCATTGAAAAATGCTACTGCTATTTTGATAGAGATGGCATTGAATATATAAATTGCTTTGGACAGGATGACCATTTTGACAATATTAATTCATCCTATCCATGAGCATGGGATACTTTTCCATTTATTTGTGTCTCCTTCAGTTTCTCTTATCAGTGTCATAGTTTTCAGAGTAGAGTTCTTTCACCTCTTTGGTTAGGTTTATTACTAGGTATTTTATTCTTTTTGGTGCAATTGTAAATGTAATTGTTTTCCTGATTTCTCTTTCTGCTAGTTCATTGTTAGTATATAGGAATGCAACATATTCCTGTGTATTAATTTTGTATCCTGCAACTTTGATGAATCCAGTTATTAGTTCTAACTGTTTTCTGGTGGAGTCTTTAGGGTTTTCTATGTATAATATCATGTCATCTACAAATAGTGACAGTTTAACTTCTTCCTTACCAATTTGGATGCCTTTTATCTCTTTGTGTTGTCGGATTGCTGTGGCTAGGACCTCCGTAACTATGGTGAAAAGAAGAAGAGAGAATAGAAATCCTTGTCTTGTCCTGATATTAGAGGAAAAGCTTTCACCTTTTCACCATTGAATATGATAGCTGTGGGTTTGTTGTATATGGCCTTTATTATGTTGAGGTATGTACCTTCTATACCCATTTTGTTGAGAGTTTTTATCATGAATGGATGTGGAATTTTGTAAAATGCTTTTTCAGCATCTACTGAGGTGATCATGTGGCTTTTATCCTTCTTTTTGTTAATGTGGTGTATCACATTGATTGCCTTATGAATATTGTACCATCCTTGCATCCCTGATCTGTGTGCTGGTTATAAATGTTTTCAGTTTCTGATAGTTCATCAAACTGCACTTTAAGAGATGTGTGCTTAACTGTACTAATACTGTACTTCAATAAAAACTTCCTAGTAAAAATAGCTCCCCCCAACACCTGCCAAATTTGTTGGCCCACTTGTTTACCAGTGTATTACATCAAACATCTGATGACATTAAAAAAAAATATGAAGAATTCTGCCATAATTGCCTCCAAGAAAATGAAACAAATTTCAACATTTATTAAGCATTTTGTTATTTGCATGATTATGTACTGTAATGTTAAATAGATGCTACATAGGGAATACTGAATAAAACCTATGCAGTTAACATGTTTTACCCCTTCCCCTTTGCCACCTATTTCATCATTAAAAGATGGGTAAGGAAATCAACTCTGGAGATAAGAAAAGAAACCTATGAAAATATTTCTACAACTTGAAAACAAATACCTCCAGATAAAGAAATATAAATTTGTGAATATGGTACTGTTAACATAAAGAGCTAAAATAAAAATATTAACATGGAACATGGTTCCTTTATGATTTATTTAAACAAGATATGATCAATTTGTCATTTAATTTACTGTCAGTTATATATTATAAAATAAATTGCTATTAAATCATTTTTCCAATATAAATCTTGGGTATCAAACTTCTGATAGAGCAAAATTATAACAATGTCACCATTTTTCATCATTTAACATCTTGCTAGGAATTTTTCACATAAACATAAACATGTGAAAAATCCCACTCTTCCACGTGGCTTAAGATTTCCAGTTGTATTACTTAGAAGAAGTAGAAAATTTTAAGACTATACAATAGAGTAATGCCTGCTATATTAGTTTTCTACTTCTATTGTACCAAATTACCAAAAACTGAATGAATTAAAACAATAAGAATGCATTATCTTCCAGTTTCTGGAGGCCATAGGTCTGAATTGGGTATCACTGGGCTAAAATTCCATTTTTGCCATTCCTTTCTGGAAATTCTTGGACAGATTCCATTTTCTTGCCTTCTTTGGCTTCTAGAGGAGGCCACATTGACTTTCTCCTCCTTCCTTCCCTTATAAGGACACTTGTGATTAAACTGAGTCCATCTAGATATTCCATGAAATTCTTCCCATCTAAAGGTTAAGTGATGAGCCACCATAATTCCATCTGCTACCTCATTTCTTTGCTGTGTAGTAAATGTATTCAGGGATTCGGATGCAGGCACTGAAGCAGAGACATTATTCTACCCATCACATCTGTCAGACAGTTCACTTACTGATGCTTTATCCATTGTTATATAATACTCAGGAAAATACACAAAAACAGTGTATGACAATACTTTCTAAATTCAGACATAATCATGATAATAGGCATAGTTGTTAAATAATAATTTGATGTTCTATTTCATTTTTAATTGAGATATAATTGGCATATAACATAGTAGTTTGAAATATACAACTAATGACTCAACATTTGTTATATTCTATTTCCAGTATTGTTTATTCCAAGACACTGGAGACCTGAAGGAAAGACCACTATAAGGAAAACTAAAACTGTGAGCCAGTTCAAATTTTAGAGGAAATGAAAAACTATGATCCTCATACATGTGTTATAATCATTTAAGCAATTCCTATTTGAATTACATCTCTTCAGATAAGTAGAAAACACAATGTAGTATATATATTTTTCTGAGTAGATCATTTTAGCTTTCAGATCAAGTGGACATTTAACAGTTACTCCTAATATGAAAATACAAAATCTCTGATTTATTTCATTATCAGTTTGATGTAAAATTAGCAGGAAGAGATACTTAGAAACAGAGCTAAATGCACAATACATATACAATTATAATATAATACATGTGAGTATATACTACATTGTAACTCCAGGGTGGATATCCCAGGGCAAAATACCTTTGAAACTGAAATCAGTCAAAGGGAGAAATGAAGTTTATGAAACCTGTTTATTGCTTAGAAGCAGCGATCCACTTCTGCTCCCTCTTGTCTCTTGTGACCTGGCTGCAGAAAAAGAAGCCCTCACCCAACCTCTCAGGTTCAGATAAGCCCTGTTCACCCTTGTAATTACCTATTGATATGGAGATGGGCTACTCCACTCCACCCCCTAGAAACACCCATTATTTACTAAATACACTAGATACACTAAAGCCAGGTGATAGATTATAGAAATATTGCAATTTTACCCACATACACATACTATGTTTTATATATGTAGAATACACATATTGTATGTTCATATGTATAAAAAGCACATATATAAAATATACATTTTAGTACTTCTAATTTATCTTTTTTTGCTAGTGTCTATAAATACATTTCAGTTTAACTATATATAGTACATAATTGTATATTATATAGTGCATTCAACTCTCTTTCCAATGCATCTCTTCTACTTGTGTGTATTTGTGTATGATTATTAGTCATAGAAAATATTCAAAATACTTGAACTGAAATAGAAAATAAGTGATTTGTTTCAAATTATTAAAACCCCAAAATGAATATGTAAAATCAACCAAGGCATTCAAGGAATGCTTTAAAATCCAGAGAAAATGAAATAAGGATTAAACCTGAACTCTTCTGGAGAGGCTAAGGATTTACTATGTGAATTGTTAGGAGTGCTTTAATTCAAGCAAAACATTAAATGATAGTGTCAAATTCTTAGCCGGGAACTTATTTATCATCAAATTTCTTTCTTCATAGTAACATTAAGGATACATTAAGGAAAGGGTAAAGTACATTTAATACTATGAAAGAAAAAGTTAATGATCCTAAAAGATGATCATAGCTGCTTGTCTTTGAATATTTAAGATGATTTTTCTCACCTGGAAAGTTACAAAAACACTTCTAAAATATTATTGGATTTCATATGAGATGTAAATCCTCTAATTCCCCAAAAGCATTAAAGGGGCAAACTCACAACCAAATTTGACTTTCATTGTCCTTTTTGATGACTGACACCACTTACATTTTTAGAGTTTATAACATCAACATTGAGGAAGGCACTTATTTCCTCTGAAGATTTTTACCTCCATTTACAATAACCTGTAGGAAGCTTACGTTATGGCATTATGGTCCAAACTACTTTATTTTCCCTTTGAGCTGTTTAAACTGAGAAGAAGAGTTCACATGCTTTCCCACTCAGAGGTTTGTTTTAAACAAAACTTATGGTAAACAACTAAGTTTAATTTTTTACACTGCTGTATTGAGGTATAATTGATATCTGAAAAATGCATATACATAAAATAAGCAATTTGATGAATTGGACATATGCATACAACAAATAAGCTTAATTAATAACAATATGACTTTATACATTAATAAATGATACATAATTAAGAACAAATTTAGTAGGTATAAACACAACACAAAGGTATCTTTCTTTTTACTCCTTTCAACTGGCATGAATATTATTTCTAACGTCATCCTAATTTTAAGGAAAGAAACAGGCTTGATTGCTTACACTGGCATTTCATGTTTCTGAACTTATGCAGGACTATCTTTTTTTATTAGCAAAACTAATTCTTAAGTTAAAACAGAAACAGTGAAATTGGTGTTTTATTTTATTCCTTGGACTAATATTAGCCCCATTGGACCTGGAACATATCAAATACCATTGATCCTAAACCATCTACATTTCTAAAAGCTTTGCATTCCAAAGGATAAAAAGGCATTTCTAAAATCTTTAATCCTGAGATAAGCTATTCTTCTGTTTATTTTATTTTATTTTTTGCTGATTTGTGTTACAGTGTTTGCTCTGTCACCATTTGTCTCCTTTTTTTTCACTTCCTTCCTCCCTACCTCCATATATTTATTTCCTCCTTTCTTTTTTTCTTCCTTCCTTTCTCTCTCCCTCTTTTTCATTGTCTATCTTTTCAGTTATCAAAGACTGTGAACTTTTAATTTTTTTCCTAAAATTGACCCCAAAGTTATCCAATCTGAATATTATATATGTACACATTTTCTTTTTAATTATTCTGTTGTTATTTAGTGCAGGATTTCTTTGTATTAGGTTTTATAATTGCAAGTATAATGTCTCTGATCAAAAATTGTCTAGAGTTTTTCTTAGACAGCATGCTCAAGAACCCATCACAGTGCTTACTGGGGACAACTAAACTTGCTTGCCCAATAAGTACAGTTCATGAATATCTAATTTCATAAATTTTAGAAGTATTATATAAGTCTCACACTGAGCTTGAAACTTCTTTTTCGGAAAGCCTTATTAAGCTTTTATTTAAGAAATTAATTCATTTAGCACTTAATTATTAGACTGCCATTATTTTAGAAAACTGCAGTTATACAAATGTAAATATATGTTCATCTAAACTGAATTATTATACCATATATCTTTTAAACTGACTGATTTTTTTCAGTTTCCAAGTGCTACAAGTTAGCTGGACACAATTTACTCCACAAAGTTAAAAGTATATGCATATGGTTCTATTTCTCCCTCTGTCACTTTCCTACTGTTCTCTTTCTCTCCATGCTCCCCACCCCTGGCTTCAAGGGGCCAGCTGCTCTGAAATTTGGATTCTTTTTCAGTATTACATGTTTTGTAAATCCAAATAATAAAACTCTAGCCAAAATTTATATTTTCTTTGACAAGCCTCTTTCTTCATGTCTCATTGAGACAGCTTCCCCCAGGAACTGTTCTGTCTGGAACAGTGAATCATCAAAAATATTTTCTGCATAGTTACATGAATAGACAATAAGTACTGGTAAGTGTTTAGGCTAATCCCCATCTCTTCCACATTAAGGGGATGCTCCTCTTGATGATCAGGAGGGGCTGGCGCAGATAAGCAAGGCTTATACAACAGATCAGTGTATTTTCATTTGTGTAATATGATGAGTATAATTATCTGATATATCCTTCATAGTTGCAACCCTCTGGAATCAGCTGCTCTTTGGAGTTTCCTGTCCTGACTCCATATAACGCATGCTGACATTCAAACACCCATGGGCATAATCAGTTGGTTACCTGGTATATCTGGAGGAAAACTGCCCACCATGGGTCTGCTGCCCTCATGTGTCCTTAGGAAGTAACTATCACTACCTATCCAGCACCCCTTTTGAAACTTTCCACTTGGCCAGTCTTTCTGTATTAATAAGACCTGATTCAGATCCTTCTTGTTACACTTTTTGAATAGTTTGAGTGAAGGGAAGAAAACTCTTGGGGCAATGTAATTATGTTGAATTGCATGATTGTACTAAACAGAACTAATCACAGTTCAATTAAATTTAATGTTGAAATAGAATTACCATTTAATTAGTTCAATAACAACAAATACCAGTTGAAATGTAAGTGGGGGATTATTTTATATTGAAGAAAATAGAGTAGGTGTTACTTTTCAAAAATCAAATGTGACTTAAATATATGAGGATTACAGTATGGTTCAGACTTCTGAGAGTTACTAATTGGCATATTTAAATTTCAGAAAAATTGATGAGTCATGTAAATTGTCCTTGAAGTAAAAGACTGACTGGAATTGTGAGGTATGCCAAATTTATCTATATATGTTAAAATGAAGCTGAGTTGCACACACTTTGGCTTTATAAATTTACTCAGTCTAGAAAATATTCTTAAAAAATGGTACTAAAAATTACCTGCAGTGAAGTGTGACTGGTTTTCTACTAGTCCCTCTTGCGATTAAAAACTTGGATAAAATTAAAAATCTGTGGATAATTTCCTGGCTGTGACACAGGGAAGTATCACACAGAAGTCCTAAAAAACAGAAGAGAGAGCTCAAGGATTGGGACAGCTGTGGAACCTCTGGAGCATGGCACTGGAGAGGAGAGACAGGTCAGTGCTGAACTCTGATTGGGGATTTTCTGCAAAAACTTGGATATGTACTGGGTTGCACTGATTCAGTGTAAAACAGTATGAGGCTTATCAGAAAGCAATTCTTAGAGAGTTAAGAGTAGTATGGATGTACTAAATATCAAGCAGTTCCTGGATATAATGGATTCTGGTCCAGTCAGAATGGGGGGGACCTCATTATTACAAAGGCATCCAGCTGGTACAGCAGAAAGACCAACCTCTGGAGCAATATCCATGCTCTAGGAAAAGGTCTACTCTAGATGTACTCTAAGAAAGTCTAAAAGCAAACTAGAACATATTTACATGGAAAATAATTTGCATTCTGATTCTTCCAAATTAGAGGATTGGTAAATACTTTGGGCTTTCCACAAATCTGCCTTAACAAAATATAAAAGCAAGCCTACAGAAGTTCAGATGACTAGTCAGTAACCAAAGTGCCTTCCAAAACAAACTTCAATTATTTTTTTGGGAAAAATAGAGGAACTAAGCCAATGAAATGGATTAGCCACTACAAAAATAATAAAAACAATTAAAAAGTTATTTAAACCTGGATTGAATAAAAAACAAACAGAAAAGCCAAACCTTCCAAAATGTCTATTTCTATCCCAACAATACTCAACTTCATCTAACTACACATTAATGTTATGCTGTATTTTGGGTAGCATACTAATAAAATTATGTTTCATTAGATCACATCATCTTTAAGACTGTTTACAATTGTCTGGAGACTTTTCATGGTAAAATAAATCTACTAGACTTAAACTCTTTAGGAGATATTTATTTTTCTAAGTTCCTTGTGACTACAGTTTTTGTAATTGACTCCATTTCTGGTAATGCTTGAGGTAACAGGTCGTTAACTGAATTTTTCATATCACCTTTGTCTGGAGTTATAAGTGTAATAATACAAGTTATTAAAAACAATAATAAGAACTCACTTTTCATATTTATGAAATGAAAAGTCTTAAAATTCACAATTTAATAAAACTAGCCAGTGTTCTTTCTAGATAATTATCTATAATTAACCACTAATAATTAATGAAGGGTTTATATTATTCTGATGTCTTTTCACTGGGTGGTGCACCACTAGAAAATGCTTTAAAATCTCTTTGCTCTTTCAGTCTCTGGAATCTGCTGCTTTTTCTATTGTCTTTAATTAACACAAATGAATAGTCAAAGAGAGCCATCAAGATTTATTTTACTTCTTTACTCCTTGGAAGTTTCCTGATAAAGATCTCTGCTCTCTTAGGAATGAAGAGAAGACTTTGTATTAAAAACGTTCTTGACTGAAAGGAACCTGATGCTTGAATTCTCACAAAAACACTCTTGTAAAATAAATGCTCAACCTATGTGAATACCTTTACTGATGGAAAGCTCATTCCCTTATGAGAAAGCTCATGTTCTCTTTGAACAACTCTGATTTGCAAGTTAACTAGAATCAATTTTTTTGTTACTTCAACTGCTGCTCCTGATTTGAACTCTTGCCAATTGTCTATATGGTGGTTTGTTCTAGATGCCACCTATATTGTTGACTCTTCTCAGAATTAGCCCATTGTCCATCTGCTTCTGTCTCTAACTCTTACTTACACTATTAAGAGTGACTTTTTGGCTGACCAGTTGGTTCTTTATTTTTTCTTCTCTCTACTTCATTCTTTCAAAATTTACAAATCATTTATTCTACTCTTACTATTATAGAGATTTTTATCCTTTTCTTCCTCATAATAGTAAGTCCTTTTGTCTGAATATAAGATTAGGCAGAATTCTGCATTTTATGGTGAGAAATACAATGACAAATGAAATATTTCTGAAAAGACTTTGTGATATGCTAAATATTTTAGTAAATATTTCGTTTTATTTCCTCTTTTTTTTTTCTCATTCTCAAAACATGTTTTGATCAACTATGTCTCTGGAATTCTGAGCGATACCAAGGGGTCTCTAATGAGCAAGATAGATATGGTCCCTACCCTTATGCAACTTACAGTTTGGTGGAGAAAGTAGATACTAAACAAATAATCACCCAATTGATTAATTACAATTGTGACAACTAATGAGGAAGGCAAAGCAGAGGGAGATTGTATTCTAGTCTGAAGGGTCACCCATGCTTATCAGTCATGTATATGTTTGTAAAATTCAGAAAGTCTCACAACTTATATAAATTACTTGTAAAAGTCTTCATAGAAAAGAATTTCGGTATTAAATTGCATTAAATGAAGTTAATGAAAAACATAGTTGTATTTAATTTTTATCTTTGCCTTTCTGAAACATAAAGTCTATGATAACGTAAATATAAGCAAACATGAGAGATACACTTAATTAGGCAGTCATAATTAATATATCAATTACAGTTGTTTTTCACTGAAGTAGTAGTGAGTAGTAAATGGATAGTAAGTCATATAAGTTCTTTTTTTAGAGAAATAACAGTAGTAGAAAGAAATACAGTTAGCATATGTACCAGAGTAAGCTTGTCCTTGTTCTCTTCTTTCTCTCCTCCCTTCCTCTCTCTCCTATCTCTTTATATCTGTATAACCTCATTTAATTCAAACAATAACACAATATATAAGTGGTATAATTTCCCCCATTATTCAAACTAAAATTGAAACTTCAAGTAATTGTCTCAAGACAATAAGTTCAGTAAGTGACATAGGCTGAAATTCAAATAATTTTCTGTGATCAAAAGCCCATTTTGTGGGTTGTGCTTCTGTAAACATTTATTGAATTCTTACCTTGGACTAGAGACTATATTTGGCAAGATATAAATAAGGATGAATTTGATCTGCATCTGGACTGTAGTGGGGTACAGGAAATAAATAGAGAAATAAAGGACTGAAAAAAATTTAGAAAAAAAACAGTACTGCCAAATTACTAAGGGTTGGAGGGTCCAAAAAGTCTTCACAGAAGAGATACTCTTAAACTCAATCTTGAAGAGAAGTCAGTTTGCCGTTTAGAAATTAGCTGCATTGGAAAGGACATTGCAGGCAAGAGGAATAACAGTAGTAAAAAGTGAAAGACTCATAAAAAGCCTTATATAATTGGATAGAGAATGCACTATTAGAACATTTTCTGAAAAAAAAATATGGGAGCTAGAGAGTCAGTCTTTTTGCAAGCAATAACAGAGTTTTGATTCATTTAATCTAATTTCATGTAATTGCTTGATGAGTCTCAATATGAGGAATAAATTGATATATTACTAATTTTTGTTTTATATGTTAAAGAAATCTGCTGTCTTAATTTTTTATCCAAACTTCAATTTTGAAAAATTCCTCAGCTGGGTAGAAATGATCATCTGTTTTTGAGGGAAGAATAATAGATGGCTCAAAGTAATCGATTACACAAATTGAGGTTTCAGGTTTGCTTTTGCTGTCTGTTTGTTTATTAAATGGCTTTGAGAAGATTTGTTTGACATGAAATCAAAAGAGGTTTTTGGAAATCGTATTATCTGTTTCATGGCAATGCATAATGAGTTACTGAGTGAAGGATTAGTTACCTTAAAGGAATGTTAAAAGGAATATGAGTTTATTTTATTGTCAGCAGAACACACCTACTTAGATGTTCTCTGCATAGTTTTGACATTTCAAAAAGCTTTTTACTTTTTTCAAGGATAACCTCTAAATGCTATGGCAAAAGCCAAGATAACTCTTCATCCTTCTAGTGTAGCTTGTATTTCTATTTAAGAATATTTTAGTGTATACCAAAAACCAATCTGAGCAATTGCAATCATCATTTGTACAGCCCTATGCCTCCATCCATACTTAAATCATCAACCATTTTTTATGAGCCACTTATATCCAGTGGGAGTGTTGTCCTGCTTTGAAACACTGAAACAACAGGAATGAAAAAATGCTAATTGGTAAACGGGCATAGCAATTCAGTGCTTCTCTGGACTGAATTGTGTGCTTCACTCCCCTAAATTCATATGTTGCTGCTTTAATCCTTTACATGACTGGATTTAGAGATAGGGACTTTAAGGAGGTAATTAAGGTAAATAAGTCATAAAGATGGGCTTCTAAATGTATAGGACTTGTCCTTACAAGAGGGAGACGGGACTGGAGAGCTCTCTCTCTTTCTTTTTGTGTATCCTGGAAAGACCATGTAAGGACAATGAGTAGGCAGTCTTCTGTAAGCCAGGAAGAGAGGTCTCACCAGAAACATACCCCATTAGCACCTTGATCTTGGACTTCCAGCCTCCAGAAATGTGATAAAATTAATTTCTGTTCTTTAAGCCATCCAGTCTGTGGCATTTTGTTATTGCAGCCCTGCAGGAATAATATAAATGGTTACTAGGCATTTTCCAGGACATGGGAATGAGAAAAAATGTGATACCACACACTTGAAGGGCTTCACTAGAAATACCTCTGGCAGCCCTTTGCAAGTGTTTTATAACCCAAGGAATCTGCAAAATGGGTTTATCTTTATAGAACTCATCTTTGTGTTGCTTCAGCAAAATGTGGAGTTGGGCTACTCTGGACTGACCAGTGGTATTTACTCTTTGACTCTACCTTACCTTAGGCTCTTGTCAATGAATTTCCAACAAATACATCCTAGGTGAAACTTACACAACTGTTCCCCTATATACATTGCCAAATATTTGGAAAAATTGACTGATATACTTGTATAACATTAAAAAATTATCATATGTAAGGCATCAAATAATGTCTATATTTATTAGCTTGATAGATTATTTAGTATAATTAATTTGGAAAAAGTAGAGTCAAATCCTTGGTTTCCACTTCTAGTTTTTATCTTTGAAAAAATGATTTGCTAAAAGCCTGTTTATCAACACAAAAAGGAAAATAATAATTACTACCTGAATTTTGTTGTACGTAAATAAAAGACCTTCATAGAGCAACTGATAAAATGTCTGATACATAAGAGCTCCATCAATGCTTGATAAGAATCATTAAGAGAAAGGTATAGCAATGTACATTTTGAGGTATGTAGGGACACATTATTATGTTTTTCCCATTTTAATTATACTTTCTCTAGTTCTATATGCTGTTCATTTCTAAGAAGAATTTTATTAAATTCAGATTTGCTAATGCAACATTATGTAAAGCACTTAATTAGAAAATAAGTGACTGGTACATTTTTCGGTAAAAAATACCCTCAGAAGTTGTAAGGAGTATTTACATGTTTTAAATGTGCTATTCAAAAAACCACAGCATTGAATCTTATCCTGCCAAACCCTATAACCAATGATTACCAGTTCCTAAGATAATATTATTGAATATAATTATCTTCATATTTTATTAAAATCTCAGACTCAATTGAAGATTGTGAAGAATTAAAATTATAAACAGATCATTCTATCAGTATGTTATTGATGAATTTTTCTCCCCACAAGTTGTGTTAATAAGAGACTTAAATATTTAATTATTTATCTCATTTTGTTCTTATATCAAATTTGTAATGGAAACTGTTATCTCCATTTGGGACCCAAACCCAAGAGAATTTGTTTTTGCCCAAGGTTACGCCAAATGTCAGTGTTGAAAGGAGAACTCCAGACTATTTCATTTCTTTTTTCACTGCTGCTGAAAATTTAATTTGATGAATTGTTTATCACACATGATTTTTTCTTTTAAATGTGAGCTTTTATAAATTTTTTTGATTCCATTTATTATAATTGACATAGGATTGCCTGTAAACAGTTTCAATTGGTGATATATCTAGAACAGAAGCAAAATACAATGTTGTTAGTTCTTAGGATAGTGCTGCAAAATTCTGGTCTTACTAATATTAACATTATTTGTAATATATGAGTCTAAAAATATAAAAGTTTTAAGTGAGAAATCTATTTTTAAGAAAATAGGCCTGGGTAAAAAAGTAGTGTTGGTGTCTGCAGCTCAGATCAAGCTAATATTTCTTGTGTCTGTAATTACATGTTATACCTAAGGATAGGTGAACTGGAGCTGAGATTATGGAGGCATACCAGAATTGTGAAGAAAACTCGGATTCTAATTTACTAAAGATAGAAAAAGAATTTTTAGCAGGTATTTTGTTCTGTATAGATTTTTATTTAAATATAATGTCAAAGATTACAGATTTTACAAACTCAGGTAGTTTAAGTATTTGATGCTAACACCATTAGACTGGATTCTTTGGTGATTAGATATTAAAGTATTCCAAGACATTCTCTTGTTTTAATCAATGGAAGAACTGCAAACGGTGAATTAAGTGTGGCATTATTTCACCTAGTTTACATGTGATTAACCTTTAAGGGAGAAGATACTAGTTCAAGTATTTGCTTTCAAATTAACAGACATTCAAGTTTAAATCAAAGGAATTTCTTTGTTAGTAATATGCATGGAATATGTATTGCAAATAAAATGATTTCTTCTATGGCTTTTCTAATCACCTGCTAAAAAACATCCTAATAATGTTCAAATATAAATGAAAATATATGAGACCATGGGTTAGATGAACAATTTCAGAATTCCAATAGGGTGCCTGAAACATAAAACACCCAATTAAATTTGAATTTCAGATAGACAATGGAATATTGTTTAGTATACGTTTATGGGTGGAATTGTGTCCCCCCCAAATTCATATGTGGAAGCCCTAACCCTCAGTACCACATCATGTGATTGTATTTAGAGATAAGACCTTTAAAAATAGAATTAAGTTAAATGAGGTCCCTAAGGTGGGAAAATATGACAGGTATTCTTATAACAGGTACAGAAGGAGGATCATATGAAAACACAGGGAGAAGATGGCCACCTGTAAGCCAAGGAGAAGAGGCATCAGAAGAACTCAGACCCTACTGACCCTTGTCAGAGACATCTACCTCCAGAACTGTGAGAAGATAAATTTCTGTTATGAAAGCCCCCAGTCTGTAGTATTTTATTTTGGCAACTCTAACAAACAAATATGCTGTATTTTAATATATTTTATTTGCTAAATTTGGCAATATTAATTTTAAAAAGCTGTAATTGAATATAACGAAGACAAAGACTTGCAAAGGACCAGACCTGCACATTAACTTTCACTTTATTATCATGCACGTTAATGTTTGTACCCCTTCCTTCAGAGTCTGTCACCCTTTGAGGAAGGGAAGAACTCACTGTTTTATACTGACTTATATTTTGTGTTTACAATTACTTTTTAAAAATTCCGAAGACAAAATTCAACTTAACTTCTTTTGTTCCATATTTAAATAAAGTACCATTTCTTGATATAATATAGTCTTTTAGGACCTTCTTAACTTCAAGTTCCTATGATTTTATGATATGACTGTAAAAGGAAAAAAAAACGCCCAGTTTATTTATATATTTTTTAAATTGTTTTTTATTTTTTTATAATCTCTTCTCTTGTTTGTAATAGAAGACTATATATTTTTAAAGAAAACAAATAGAGGACAGAAGAAAGAAGAAAAAGGAAAATTACCACCACCCCATTATAATCATTTTAACATGTTTTGGTCATTTCCTTCTATTCATTTTGTTGTATTTGACAAATGTTTTTTGTAAAAAGTTAATTTGTATTAAGATTGTGTGTGCATGCATGTGTGTGTGTGTGTGTGTGTATGTAGGTAAATATATACCTGCTACAATCCACCTGCCCACCATACACACACATGCAATACTACATGGAACCCTCTATATGAGAGGAGAACTTTAGCCCTTACATTATTGGTAGTAAGCATGAGAATGCACTTTTCTGATTTCCAACTACAGGAGAAAATTTACTATGCAGCCCAGCACCTATGCTCTTAAGTTCATCACCCAGTTCGTGTTGAGGCTGCACTTCCTTCTGCCTGATCTCAGCTGATAATTAAGCATGGCAGAGATACCAAGGCAGGCCCATCCCAGGGATCACAACTACTCTGATGGGCAACTTTACCTCAAGGACTCCTCCATGGCCTTGCTGAATGTTCTTTAGAGCTGTACTGCAGCTAAGATGTTCTGCCCTCTCTTTCTTTCAGGGTTCTGTTTTTCAGAGGCTTCTGATTATGACAGGAGTCACTGACAAACTGCTTCAAAGGTACAGACATGTGATGAAAATACAGTGCTAAAGAAGGTATTATAAGAAGGTAAAGAAGGTCCTTATAATAAAGCTCACATTCTAGTTAGGAGAGGTAGACAATACAAGTACATAAATGTTAGATAATAATAAATACAGCAGTGATACTATCTATGGGAAGTGACTGGGAAACTACAGATTGTGTGGATAAGGAAGATAACTTTTTAAAGGGTTACATTAAAATGAGTTTCCCTGGCACAAAGAAGCCAGAGTAGTCAGCCTTGTGAAGGTCAGGAGGAAGATCTTCCAAGTTGAAGATCAGCTCAAGGCCATCAGGTAGAAACTAGCCTGGCGCAATAAAGACCAGAAAGAAATTCAGTGTGGCTGGAGCAAAGTAAGATGGAGAGAGCCACAGGCAAGAGCAGGATCAAGAAAAACCTTATAAAAAGGGTAATGTATTTGGACATAAACCAGGGTAATATGTCTGGATATGATGTGGGGATCATTGGAGGATTTTAAGAAAGGGAGTTCCAGGATCTGATTTATGTTTAAAAAAAAACATGTTAGCTGAAAAGAGATGATCAGAGGGAAGACTTAAGAAAAAAAATTTAGATAGCTATTCTAATAGTTCAGAAAAGAAGTGAATGCTATTTCACTTGTAGCAATGGAGAAGGTGAAAAACAGACTAGGCTGAGTTTTTGGAAGAATGTGTTGATGGACTGGATGCAGGGGATGGAGAAAAGGAAGATATCATACAATTCCTAGATTTGCGTTTAAAATTGAGTGAATAGAGGTATTTCCTTAAAGAGATAGGGGTGGATAATACATGTGAATATTCTGGACACATTTTCTCTCTTTTATGCACGAAGGAGATATTTGTGCCCAGGCACATGCTCTCTGGTGGTGCGGCCAGGGCAGAAGGCATATATCAGTGAAAGGGCCCCCTGACAGGAGAGTGAAGTGTGTTCATGCTGGGATGCAGCCAACGTCAGAGTAGTGTGGTGTCCCCTGGCAGTATGAGCAACCTCAGAGCTCAAGAATATACAGCTGGATTGGCAAACGGCCTGGCACTGAAGTACATTTGTGAAGTCGGTATTACTGGAGAACATTCTGGTTGCACACCTCTCCCTACCACACTAGTAAAAGCCAAGCACAAATCTTGCAACCACAGGGTAGGCAGGCTGAGTGTGGAGTAAGCGTTCAGTGGTGGGAAGAAAAAGGGGCCATTGTAATCACAGCATTTCTAGATACAGCATAATACATAGAGCCAGCAGTACTTGATAAATGTAGCATTGAATAAATGGCTACATATGCCGGCTCCCGAAGTGCCTTTTCTTCCTAATGTATTATATTTTTAAAATTAGAATTTGTACTACAGTCAGGTTAGAATAAATTTGTCAGTTGTTACTCAGAGAAGTAATTTATTGTATACTCTTTATAGTTTTTATTACCTAGATGTGGGAAAAATAAGCCACATGAAGCCCATGTGTATGCATTCACTCATGAACTGCATTGAACTGTCTGTATTGGTTTCACTATATATACATTTTAATTCAAATGAGTAAAACCCAGTGTTACTTTAAATGTTCTTTAAAAAGAAGTTCATACCATGGGACAGTATTGAAAGAAGTGTGGGCTTGATGAAGATTGTCACAAATCAGGTAGTGCAGCAGACATTCCCAAGTCTCATGGTAGATCTCAGTCACGGCTAGAAGGCTGTGTTGGTCTATCTGAAAAGAGTATAATTCAAATACTGAAAATCTGTCAAAAGCTGGATGACTCTCAGCACAGATGTTTAACTTTTAACAATGTGTAGTTCAGTTAACAGAATAAAGTGAAACTCTGTTTCAACAAACAGGAAATGTAGACAAAAATCTTTGAATTGCTAGTGCTTTGAAAATAATGAATTTTAAAGAAACGAAAGAATTCAAGGCCCTGAACATGTTATAGGAAATAAAACCTGTCACTATGAAGGCCAAAGTGATTCAGAATACCGTTTAAATTTAGGAATAAAACTTAGACCTGATTTTATTCTGATGCCAAAGAAAGAAGTTTTTTATATGACACTGGATAAAGATATCGTATTGTTATTTGGAAAATTTTTTAATAAAGCTAGGTGTATTATGTGTAATATTTCAATTGATATTGAAAAACTATTTAGATAAAAAATAACTATTAAAAAAATAGTGTGCTCTACAATATCTCAGATTCAAAAAGAATGATAATTGTGGAGCTCACTAGATCTACTGCTAAATTCTTTTGTGATATGGGCCAAGAGATTTCATCTCTCTGACCCTTTCTTTCTACATTCACACCTTTCTAGAGGGCTTATTTCACAGATTAATGAATGGAATTAGTGAACTCTAAAGCACTGAACACATTATGCAGTCAGAAAAGAGTATCCAAGTAACCACCTAATAAATATTTCAAGTTTTTAATGTTATGATCATAGCTAGAAAGTACTGATAGTTTCTTATTGACCTTAATGAATTGAATAAGGTGTTCTAACTATGTTGGTAAAGACATCATATCCCGTTATATATCCAATCATATCTCCATGAAGTAACTTTCCTTTAAATTAAAAACATGTAGTCATAATCCTTTTTACTTTTTCTAAAATGGCACTTTGGCTAAACAGTTTATTTTCCTTTTACACTGCCTTTCTCATTGTATATATGATAGTCTCCTCTTATCTGCAGCTTCGCTTTGTGCAGTTTCAGTTCCCCTCAGTCAACCATGGTCCTGAAAGCCGATGATCCTCTGTGGTCAGAAGGGCGATAGTAGCCTAATGCCACATCTTGATGCTTACACCATTCACTCGTTTCATCTCATCACATAGGTGTTTTATCATCTCACATCATTACAAGAAGAAAAAGAATGAGTACAGTATAGTAAGATATTTTGTGAGAAAGTCATATTTCTTTTATCATAGCATATTGTTATAATTTTTCTATTTTATTATTAGTTGTTCTTAATGTCTTTGTGTTCCTAATTTATGTTAAACTTTATCATACATCATATGTATGTATAGGAAAAAAGATAAAATACATATAAAGGGTTCAGTACTAACTGAGGTCTCAGGCATCCACTGAGGGTCTAGGAATGTATCCCCTGTGAAAAGGGAACAATACTCTATTTCAAGTATTTCCATGTTCACATATTCATAAAAAAATGATTGTAAAGGATGCATAGAAATATATTACATGGATGTGTAATAACATGAATAACTATTGTCTTATATTATTTGACATTTATACTGCTTCTAATTTTTAATCATAAAATACAGTGAATATTGCTTCACATAAATTTTGCATAATGTGTGTTCAGTACCTGGGAACATAAGAATGCTATTGCTGTGTCAAAGAATATGAACATTCAAAAGACTCATGATATATATTGCCAAATTCCCAACAGAAAGTTTATTGGTTTACATTCCTACCAGTAGTATCTGGAGGTCTCCTTCAATGCTCTCTTATGAACTGTATTACCTTAAACATACCATTAACATTCTCTGAATTTTTCTTGTTTGTAAAATGAAATCTGTCCCACTTGCTCCCACACAGTTTTGATAGAATTATATGAAGTAATATAGTAATAGGTCATAATCCTCTGTCCTTTCTGCTATCTGCCTGTTCTCTTTTGGAGATCTGTTCTCTTTTAATGGTTTCACACCTCTCATTTTTCACTCTGCTGATGACTCCTAAGTCTCTCATTGGAATTCTTCTCTGATAACTTAAAATTATTTCCTGAATATGTTGTCTTGTATGTTTCACAGTCACATGAAACCCTAAGCCCAACCACTTCATCAGTTCTTCATTCAGCTTTATTTTCTCTTTCCACATAACAGTTACATTTCCAGTAGGTAATGCAAACCATAAAACTCTCTTTAACTCTTTATCTGATTATATACCTGGTCCATATTCTTTGACTCACTAAGTATTTCTGATTATTCTTTGAAATGTGTCTCATATGTTATCATATAATCCCTTTGTCACTAGCATTGTCCAGGATTTCATGGACTCCTGTTTGGAGGTGGCAGCATTTTCTTAACAAGTAAATAGAATTCATTTGATTCTCATTTATTTATAGCTCCCACTTATTTATATACTGCTAATTAAAAACTAAAACAATGTATAGTTGTTTTTTCATCCTTCAGATAAAATAAAAATGCAAGATATAAGGACAAATGTGAAATTATGAATAGTTTGGGGTATTTTATATTTTATTTTCAGAAAATATAGGCTAAATGAAACTTTTAATCTGAGAACAACATTTAGCTTTGAGCTATCTCCCAGACTCAAAAATCTTTCAATTTACTCTGCACATAGCTTCAGGAAACAGAACTATCAGAAATGTTGTAAGTAGTATTTCTTTTAACTACTGTGTTCATTGTTTCTCCCCATGGTAAAAATATTCAGTGACACTCTTATCCTACCACAGGATTCTAAATTACCTGATTTTACAATCCTTTTATAATTGGTGAGTTCTCTTGTAGAAGAAATTTTGGCTTTTTCAGTTCTAGAAAATTCTTAATTGTCTACCTTTCCTCCCATGTTTTACTCTAAAACCTTTTAGATGAATAGTACAACTCTGGCTTATTGGATGTCTCTATTTTACTTGTATCTATATCTGTACTGGGAGAAATTCTGAGAAACTTCCTCTGCCTCATCATTTAGTCACAATTCACTCATTAATGATATGTATTCAGCTAATTTGCCTCATATTTTTAAATTATTTCAAAATTATACCTTCTGTTCAAGAAATCTTTATAATTTAGTTTACTGTTCCTTTTCTTCAGTCATACATTCTCTTCTTGTGTCATAATCAGGGATGTAACTCTTTGTTTTTCTGAGTCTTTGTTTAAAAAAACCTGTTTAGATTGTTAATATTTAAAAGTATTTTCTTTGAGTTTAACTTCTTCCATTTGTTAAATATGCTCTCTCCTCTCTTTCACTGCTGATGTTCATTGTTGAACTTGTTCTGCAAGTGTTTGTCATATTGGACTGTGGGCTTCTCTCCTGCAGCATAATTCTTACACAATATGCACTTGAGACTTCAGTGGTTTCCCGTCATGCAGATAGCCGCAGTGTTCCATACTGGGATAAAGTCAGCTTAATACTGAGCCTCAGGCACTCATTTTCTTGTAAGTAGAAGTGTCTTTCTTAATATTCTGATGGAAACCACTTGACCATATACTGTAATACTTGACTATCTTCCACAGTACCTTCATTAAATGGATTTTAAATTGCTTATGAGGTACAGAGGACCTTTTAAAAGTATGAAATCAAGATTTGACACTTGGAGATTTTACAAACCAGCCAGAACATGAAGAGAAACAACTCTGTCAACAAAGCAT
>JAVSCE010010919.1:0-26475 GCA_032199065.1 Smutsia gigantea | reverse complement strand
TCACTTTAATACCAAAACCAGGCAACGATGCCACAAAAAAATAAAATTACAGACCAATATCCCTGATGAACATAGATGCAAAAATACTCAACAAAATATTAGCAAATCAAATTCAAAAATACATCAAAAAGATCATCCATCATGATCAAGTATGATTTATTCCCACCATGCAAGGATGGTACAACATTCAAAAGTCCATCAACATCATCCACCACATCAACAAAAAGGACAAAAAACACATGATCATCTCCATAGATACTGAAAAAGCATTTGACAAAATTCAACATTCATTCATGATAAAAACTCTCAACAAAATGGATATAGAGGGCCCGTACCTGAACATAATAAAGGCCATATATGACAAACCTACAGCCAACATTGTACTTAACAGTGAGAACATGAAAGCTTTTCCTTTAAGATCAGGAAGAAGACAAGGTGCCCACTCTCCCCACTTCTATTCAACATAGTACTGGATGTCCTAGCCATGGCAATCAGACAACACAAAGAAATAAAAGGCATCCAGATTGGCAAGGAAGAAATTAAACTGTCCCTGTTTGCGGATGGCATGATATTGTACATAAAAAACCCTAAGGAATCCACTCCAAAACTACTAGATCTAATATGTGAATTCAGCAATTTTGCAGGATAAAAAATTAATATGCAGAAATCTGTGCCATTCCTATACACTAACATGAACTGGAAGAGAGGGAAATCAGGAAAACAATTCCATTCACAGTGGCCTCGAAAAGAATAAAATACCTAGGAATAAATGTAACTAAGGACTTGAAAGACGTATACTCTGAAAACTACAAGACACTCATGAGAGAAATTAAAGAAGATACCAATAAATGGAAACATATCCCGTGCTCATGGATAGAAAGAATTAATATTGTCAAAATGGCCAGCCTGCCTAAAGCAATCTACAGATTCATTGCAATTCCTATCAAAATACCAACAGCATTCTTCAACTAACTACAGAAAATTGTTCTAAAATTCATATGGAACCAAAAAAGACCCCCCAAAAAGCCAAAGCAATCCTGAGAAGGAAGAATAAAGCTGGGGGATTATGCTCCTCAACTTTAAGCTCTACTACAAAGCCACAGTACTCAAGACAATTTGGTACTGGCCCAAGAACAGACCTATAGACCAATGGAACAGACTAGAGAGCCCTGATATAAACTCAACCATATATGGTCACTTTTTATATGATAAAGGGGCTATGGACATACAACTGGGGAAATGACAGCCTCTTCAACAGCTGGTGTTTGCAAAACTGGACAGCTACATGATTGACTCTAAAAATCAGAGGGGGTATTTCTAGTTAACTGAACATATAAGAATCATAGATCAACCTCCTCATTCAATTTATGTAAATAAAAAGTGTCCAGAGAGATTAATTCATTTACCAAAGCCAGAGAGCTGAAGAAGGTAGTATGGTTCAAGGTGAGAGGGAATAGTTTGTGCTTTCAACAAGCTAAAATGTTTTAATAGTATCGTTTGGGAGCGAGGCATGACAGATGCTCAAGACCTCTACTTCAAAATTCGATTCTGGAATAGTCCTTAGTGTTCTGATAGAGGAAAGACACAGTTTGGGTTCATTCTAGGACTCCTGGGAGCATATTTGCAAAATGGATTATATGGGTTTGTTTCAATGATTTATAGCATCTTTGTCCACTTGTCTCTGATTCATCTAATACTAAGTTAAGCCTACTGAAATTGGTGATCAGAGGAAAGAAGTTCATTTGTTGGATACAGAACCAAAAGGAAAGATAAGAGGGACACCAGTTTTTTTTCCTCTAGATCCAGCCTAAAAGTCTTTCATGGATTTAAGCATGCTTCCGTTTTGGATATGCCACTTGTGACAGAATTGACAGGGGCCTGAGTTATTTTTCCTGGTCTGTGAACATGCTTCCACTCCAGGTGCTTGTTGCATGTTGTGGATACAGTCATAATGACATCTTCTGCACCATAGTTGTCCTTTTTGTGTGTCCCAGTGTTTTCTGTCTTAGTGGTGATGGAGGATAGCTTTGGATATCAGGAAGTCAGTGGGATATAAGCAACAACAGCTTTGAGAAAACAGACACAGAAATGTTAACTTCTCCATATCTCATAGCAGATAAGTACTGTACCTTCACATCTCTACCCCCACAACTTGACAATAGCAATTTAAGGTGATAAATATTTTATGGATTCAACTTCTTCTCTAGGGGACTCCAACAATACAGAGAAATTTGAAAGACCTACATAAGAACAGCTTAAACAATATTTTAAAGTATAATTATCTCATCATCACCAAGGGAAATGCATTAAACCAGTACATGATATTTTGCCAGTTATTCTCCTGGGTGAATGAAGTTATGGAGGTTTAGCTATCTGCTTTGAACTCTTAGAAATTTTCAGTATGAATTGGTATGAATGGTTTAAAGGTTATTAACAAAACCTCTTGTGTACCCACCAAGCATCTTCAGAAATTCAGTCCTAAATATTACCTTTGCTGTTACCAGGTTGTTCTCCCCCATCTAATACTCTTTCCTGCCTATGTGGACACCAAGACAATTACTATTCTGTACTTTATATTTAGCATTATTTTGCTATTCTTCATAGTTTTACTGCATATATATACATATATATATATATGTATCTTTAAAAAATATCATTTTCAGCTTTTCCTGTCCCTGGAATTTTATAAATAGAATCATGGTGTCATATATATTTTTCAAACTCGCTTTCTTAGTTTAAGATTTATCCACGTAAAACTCACATTGTATATCATTGTTTTTGCCCATGTTTGATGGCCTGCTGTTGCAGACCATAATGCTACGGTCATTCTCATAAATTTCTTTTGTTGTGCATGTGCACAAATTTCTCATGTGTGTACACCCAGGGTAAAAAATAGATCCAGGTCTTACAGGCCTGCAGTTTTTACAATTTAGGGACGTTATTTTTAAAAAGAGCCCAAAATTAGGAATGGAAGTGTATATTTATTTGGAATGAGAAAAGAAATCATGAATTTTAATAATTAACTTTGTAGATACTAATGATATCTCTTTCAGTTTCCATTTTTTTCTTATTACTGAGAAATTTGAGGGTAATATCATATGTTTGTTGGCCATTCATGTTTCCTTTCCTGTCAGATGCCTTTTCACAAATCTTTTTGCCCATATTTTATTTATTTTTGGTCTTTTGATTCATTTGAGTTCTGTATATGTTCTTTATATTAGTACTTTGTTGGCCGTATGTATCACAGATATCTTCTCTAAGCTTAAGGATTGTGTTTTCATTTTTTCTGTTTTCATGAAGAGAAATACTTAATTTTAGTGTAGTCCAATACTATCATCCCTTTACTTTATATACTCTAAATTATAAAATTAATTTGAACAAACTTAACCTCAAATTATTAACATATAATTTTCTATACTTTAAAAAGTCTTTAAAGTATTTACCTGTATTTTAAATTTTAATCTTTTCAGTCCTTAATCTACCTAAAATTAATTTTTGTGTATGCTTTTGAAGGACCAAACTAACGCCATGACAGGCCCCAGAAAGCCTCAGAAATTAGAGGGCCTGAGTTTCAGTTTCCCCCAAACCACCTGAAAGAATAGGAAAGTGTTAAGTAGGCTCTGACCCTTGGCCTGAGTCATAAAAACCGGCCTGAACACAATGACACAATAGCTTGCAAACCCGTGCCTAGGTAATCTTTCCCAAACTGATAGACCTTAAAGATAAAGCCCTGTGAGACCCTAATTGAAATATTTTTGCTATCGAATCATCAGCAGACCTCCCCCTCGCCTCCCCCTGGTTGTGGTCCCTTTTCCTTTAAAACCTCCTGTGATTTCTGCTTGGGGTCAGACTCCTCTGCCCCTGCGTGAGTTATGAGTCTTGACCCCAGCGCGCTGGTGGAATCAATAAACCTCTTGCTGTTTGCATCAAGACCGGTCTCTTGTGAGTATTTGGGTCGCCGTCCATCCCGGGGCAGGGCAGGGCCTGTTTTCTGGGTCTTACATATGGGGGCTCGTCCGGGATCTGCAGCCACCCTATTCTCCAGAGACCCACTTGGAGATAAGCAAAGGATCCTTAAGTTTCTGTGTCCACCGGCGCCTGTTTGTTCTGTCAGATATCTGGGTCTGTGAAAAGCGCTTTCGGTTTAGCAGCCGCTTGCCGCTCCCGTGAGGGAACGGAAAGCTGTGGTAAGGCAGACGTGCCAGGGGCCACAAGCTGCAACCCTGGGCGACGCCCCTGGGTGTGAAACGGGGGATTTTTCCGCCCATCTGTTGGAAGGAGAAAGGGTCTGTTTTGAGCGGATTCAATGGAGGGTCCCTCCCCCTTCTGAATACCTCTCGTGTCTGTGGAAAACGAGAGGAGGAAAGTGTTTGTTGGCGTCTTTTGTCGTTTTGTGGCTTGCTGTTTTTGTGTATTTAGAAACGACCAAAATGGGACAGACTGTGACAACCCCTTTGTCTCTGACTTTGGACCACTGGACGGACATCAAGAATAGGGCCCATGACTTGTCTGTAGAAGTTAGAAAAAGACAATGGCAGACCCTCTGCTCGACTGAATGGCTGGCCTTCAATAAAATCCTGTAGGACTCACTGGATTAATAGAGTCTCTCATGTTCTCCCACCAACCCACTTGGGATGATTGCCAGCAACTGTTGCAGTCTCTTTTCACCACGGAAGAGAGAGAGAGAATCCTGTTGGAAGCCCGGAAAAATGTTTTAGAAGACAATGGGCAACCCTCCCAACTTCCCCATGTGATAGATGCTGGATTCCCGCTGACTCGACCCAACTGGGACTTCAACACTCCGGAAGGTAGGGAGAGGTTGACTGTCTACCGCCGGGCTCTGGTGGCAGGTCTCAAGGGGGCTGCGCGACGGCCCACTAATCTGGCTAAGGTAAGAGAAATTCTTCAGGGGCCCACTGAACCACCTTCAGTTTTTCTTGAGCGCCTTATGGAGGCTTATAGGCGCTATACTCCTTTTGATCCCACCTCTTAGGGACAGCGGGCAGCTGTAGCTATGGCATTTATAGGGCAATCAGCTTCTGATATCAAAAAGAAGCGGCAGCGCCTTGAAGGATTGCAGGATTTTACTTTACAGGACCTAGTGAAGGAGGCTGAGAAAGTGTATCACAAAAGAGAGACAGAGGAAGAGAAAGAAGAAAGGCAGAAGAGAGAGAGAGAGGAAAGGGAGGATAGAAGAGACAGAAGACAGGAGAAAAACTTATCTAGAATTTTGGCCACAGTGGTAGGAGAGAAAGAAAGAGGATTTCAAGGGCCTAGGCAGGTAGGGAACCTGAGCAACAGGGGCCAGAAGACAACAAGAAGCATGGGCAGACCACCCCTTGACAAAGATCAGTGTGACTACTGCAAGGAGAGAGGGCACTGGGCCCGAGAGTGCCCAAAGAGGAGGGGCAGAAAACCAAAAGTGTTAACCCTAGATGAAGAAGATTAGAGGGGATGGGGCTCGGATCCCCTCCCCGAGCCCAGGGTAACCTTACAGGTGGAGTGGCGACCAGTGGACTTTCTGGTCAATACCGGGGCAGAACACTCTGTGTTACCAGAACCCTTGGGAAAATTGAAAAACAAAAAGTCCCTAGTCCTGGGCGCCACAGGAAAAAAACTGTACTCATGGACTACCCGAAGAGATGTCGATTTAGGTGTGGGACGGGTAACCCACACATTTCTAGTTATACCTGATTGCCCCTCCAACCTGTTAGGGAGAGACCTCCTTACTAAAATGGGAGCCCAAATTTTCTTTTCCCCATTCGGGCCTGAAGTCACCTTGCAGGAAGATCCCACAGTTGTTTTAAGTTTAAAATTAGAAGAAGAATATTGGATATTTACTGAGAAGTCAGTCCCTGAAGATATGCAAGACTCGTTGAGACAATTTCCCCAAGTTTGGGCGGAAACAGGGGGACCGGGCTTAGCAGAACAGATTCCGCCTCTGGTGATAGAAATGAAGGCTTGTGCCTCCCCAGCAGCAGTGTGCCAGGACCCCATGAGCCAGGAGGCCAGACTAGGCATTCGCCCCCACATTCAGAGGCTCTTACAGTCAGGAATCCTGGTGCCATGCCGCTCCCCATGGAACACCCCATTGCTGCCTGTCAAAAAGCCCGGTACAGGGGACTACCAGCCAGTCCAGGACTTGCGGGAAGTGAACAAGAGAGTCCAAGACATTCACCCCACGGTGCCCAATCCATATAACCTTATCAGCTCTCTCTCCCCAGAAAGGGGCTGGTATACTGTGCTGGACTTAAAAGACGCCTTATTCTGCATGAGATTACATCCATCAAGTCAGCCCATCTTTGCATTTGAGTGGAGAGATCCTGACACTGGGCAAACAGGACAACTGACCTGGACCCGATTACCTCAAGGATTCAAGAACTCTCTCACCCTCTTCGATGAGGTGCTACACCGGGACTTGGCCCCCTTTCAGGCCACAAATTCCAAGGTAACTCTCCTCCAGTATGTTGATGATTTGCTTTTGGCAGGAGAGACGTATCAAGATTGCCTTGAAGGGACCAGAAGCCTCCTCTCTGAGCTGGGCCGGCTGGGGTACCGAGCCTCTGCAAAGAAGACTCAGCTATGTAAGCAAGAAGTAGTCTACTTGGGCTACTCTTAAAGGGAAGGGAAAATATGGCTGACCAAGGCCAGGAAGAAGACTGTCACACAGATTCCAGTACCTAAGACATCTAGACAGGTACGTGAATTCCTGGGCACTGCTGGCTTCTGCCAACTTTGGATCCCAGGCTTTGCTACCTTGGCAGCCCCCCTCTACCCCCTAACCAAGGAAGGGGTAAAGTTTCAATGGGAAAAAGAACACCAACAGGCCTTCGACGAGATTAAGAAGGCCCTCCTCTCAGCACCGGCCTTGAGCTTGCCAGATCTGACCAAGCCTTTTACCCTTTATGTAGATGAGAGAGGGGGAGTAGCCAGGGGAGTTCTCACCCAGGCCTTAGGACCCTGGAAGAGGCCGGTGGCATACCTGTCAAAGAAACTGGACCCAGTGGCCAGTGGATGGCCATCCTGCTTAAAGGCCATTGCGGCAGTCGCGATCCTGATCAAGGACACTGACAAACTGACTATGGGACAACAAGTGACTGTAATTGCTGCCCATGCCTTAGAAAGTGTTATCCGTCAACCTCCTGATCGGTGGATGACAAATGCTCGCATGACCCACAACCAAAGCTTATTGTTGATGGAGAGAATCACCTTTGGTCCACCCACCCTCCTCAACCCCGCTACCTTATTGCCTGAAAACACTGAGGAGCCAGTTGTTCATACCTGTGCAGACATACTGGCTGAGGAAACTGGAGTCAGAAGTGACCTCACAGACACCCCCTGGCCTCATGGTACCACTTGGTTCACGGATGGTAGCAGCTTTGTATTTGAAGGTAAGAGGATGGCTGGGGCTGTGGTAGTGGATGGTGAGCGAACAGTATGGGCAAGCAGTCTACCTGAAGGGACCTCAGCTCAAAAGGCAGAACTCATAACTTTGATACAGGCTTTGAGGCTAGCTGAGGGGAGAGTCCTCAATATCTACACGGATAGTAGATATGCCTTTGCCACAGCACATGTACATGGTGCCATCTACCGGCAGAGAGGATTACTAACATCAGCAGGTAAAGAGATTAAAAATAAAGAAGAAATTCTGAGTCTATTATAGGCAGTGCATTTGCCTAAAAAGGTGGCCATCATACACTGCCCTGGGCACCAAAAAGCCACAGATATGATAGCTAAAGGAAACCAGTTAGCTGATCAGACAGCAAAAAAAGCTGCCCACAGAACCCCAATATTGCCAGCAATGTGTGACTATGAAACAAAGACCAGCCCTGAGGGATTCCAGTACACTAAAGAAGATTACCAAATCATGAATTGCCTAGGGTACACTAAAGAAACGCCTCAAGGATTAAGAAAGACAGGGGATGGGAAAATCATATTCCCCCAGAAAGAGGCTAAAGAATACGTGAGACAGCTCCCCCGGCTCACCCGTCTGGGGACCAAACACCTGAAGAAAACATTAAAATCATCCCCTTACTATATAATTCGGCTTCCTGAAGTTGTCAATGCTATAGTTAAACATTGTATCCCCTGTGCCATGACGAATGCAGGCTCCAACCAATGCCCCCCTGGACAAAGATTGCGGGGTGATCGACCTGGAGCCTACTGGGAAGTAGACTTTACTGAAATAAAACCTGCCAGATATGGGAATAAATATCTACTAGTTTTTATAGATACTTTCACAGGATGGGTAGAAGCATACCCAACTAAAACAGAAACTGCCAACATTGTGGCCAATAAGATTCTAGAAAGAAATTTTTCCCAGGTTTGGAATCCCTAAGGTAATCGGATCTGACAACGGGCCCACCTTCGTTGCTCAGGTAAGTCAGGAACTGGCCAAACAACTGGGGTTTGATTGGAGATTACATTGTGCATATAGACCCCAAAGCTCAGGACAGGTAGAGAGGATGAATAGAACTCTAAAAGAGACCTTGACTAAATTAGCCTTAGAGACTGGCGGGAATGACTGGACAGCTCTCCTTCCCTTTGCCCTGTTCTGTGTAGGAAACACCCCAGGGTGATTTAGACTGACCCCCTATGAGCTTTTATGTGGAGGACCCCCCCCTTGTGGAAGCAGGATGAATACATAACCCTGATGTTGCTTTTTCTCAATCCTTGTTCGTCTGCCTAAAAGCCCTGGAGGTAGTTCGCCAGCAGGCATGGGAACAACTGAAAGAGGCCTACTCCACTGAGACCACCATTGTCCCTCACCGGTTCCAAGTGGGAGACGCTGTCTACATACGCAGACACCGAGCTGGGAATCTCGAGCCTCGGTGGAAAGGACCCTACCTAGTCCTGCTGACAACTCCCACTGCAGTGAAGGTCGAAGGAATAGCCGCCTGGATCCACGCCTCCCACCTAAAAGCTGCACCAAAGGCAGAAGAAGATGAGTCCTGGCACGTGGAAAAGACTGATAATCCTCTTAAGCTTTGCTTACGCCGTAAGCCTGACCCTTCCTAACCCCCATGCTCCCCAGCTACTTACCTTGCTCCTTATACAGGCACTGTACTTAATAGCACGCAAAGTATCATTCCTCCTGGGACGTGGTGGCCAGACCTTTACTTTTGCCTACGTCAGATAAATTTGGGAGCGAGAGGAGAACAGCGGTACGTGCGCCGCTATGGCTTCTATAGTTGCCCAGGCACTGACAAAGGGCAATACTGTGGAGGGATTGCAGATTCTTATTGTAAGAAATGGAGTTGTGTCACATCAAATGACGGGGACTGGAAGGGGCCAACGGACTCCTCTCAAGATAGAATACAAATTTCCTTTGCTAATCCAAAAGATACCCATGTCAACCTAACTTATGTAACTGGTCCACGCGGGTGGGGATCCTGGGTCTCTGTATTTCCAAAAGACTGTTCCTCCAGAGATATAAATTTTTTAAAGGTAACCTTTACTGAGAAAGGGAAAAAGGAAGGTATCAGTAAATGGGTACGTGGCATGACATGGGGAATAGTTTTTTGGGAATATTGGAATGGAGGAGAAGGTTCCACCCTGATAATAAGACTAAGGATAGGAACCCCCCCCCCGCTCAACCAATTGGTCCCAATGAAGTATTGTCTAAACAGAAGTCGCCTCCTCGGCTGCCTGCACTAGCCCCACACACCCCACTTCTGCCCTCAGAGTAACATAAAAACCTCTACCATCCCTGACCAGGCTGAGATTTCCCCCAAGGTACCAGGCACCCTGTCACTTAATATGGGGCAGAGATTGCTGAATTTGATACAAGGAGCCTTCAATCTCCTGAATAATACTAACCCTGATATCACTAAGTCATGCTGGCTATGCCTGGCCTCAGGTCCCCCTTATTATGAAGGCATAGCTACTGTTGGAACTTACAATAATACTACCAGTCATGACTTTTGTAATTGGGGATCAAGAAATAAACTCACTCTTACAGAAGTCTCAGGAGAAGGAATATGCCTTGGTAACCCGCCTAGAGCATATCAACACTTGTGCAATGTTACTGTTCAGAGCCCTCAGACCTCTTCCAATTATTACCTGGTACCCAGCCTGGATAAGTGGTGGGCCTGCAGCACTGGCCTGACCCCGTGCATTTCTACGGCAATTTTTAACAGTTCTAAAGATTATTGTGTGTTAGTACAGCTTGTGCCTCGGGTCCTCTACCACCCTGAAGAGTCATTTGTTGATGAGTTTGACCACAGACCCTCCAGGTATAAAAGAGAACCAATCTCTTTGACTCTATCCATTCTTCTAGGTCTTGGACTAGCAGCTGGAGTAGGTACTGGAACTGCAGCTTTGATACAAGGGCCTCAGCACTTCCAGATGTTGAGAGCCGCAATAGATGAAGACTTACGAGCCTTAGAACAATCTATCGCCAAACTAGAGGAATCCCTGACTTCTTTGTCTGAAGTAGTATTGCAGAATAGGAGAGGGCTAGATTTGTTGTTCTTGAAGGATGGTGGACTGTGTGCTGCATTGAGGGAAGAATGCTGCTTCTATGTAGATCATTCTGGAATTATAAAAGACTCCATGTCTAAGCTGAGGGAAAGGTTAAATAAACGCCTGCGGGAATGAGAATCTCAACAAGGATGGTTTGAAGGATGGTTTAGTAAATCTCCCTGGTTTACTACTTTAATGTCTTCCCTTTTAGGACCTATTCTGATTCTGCTTCTGTTACTCACTATTGGCCCTTGCATTCTGAACAGATTGGTAACTTTTATTAGAAAAAGGATTGGTGCAGTACAAATCTTAATGTTAAGACAACATTACCAGTCCGTACCTGATTCTGAAAAAGAATTTTATGATAATACGGAATTCTAGTTCTATGATTAGAACTATGCATAAGAAGTGGGGAATGAAAGGACCAAACTAACGCCATGACAGGCCCCAGAAAGCCTCAGAAATCAGAGGGCCTGAGTTTCAGTTTCCCCAAAACCACCTGAAAGAATAGGAAAATTTTAAGTAGGCTCTGACCCTTGGCCTGAGTCATAAAAACTGGCCTGAACACAATGACACAATAGCTTGTAAACCCGTGCCTAGGTAATCTTTCCCAAACTGATAGACCTTAAAGATAAAGCCCTGTGAGACCCTAATTGAAATATTTTTGCTATCGAATCATCAGCAGACCTCCCCCTCGCCTCCCCCTGGTTGTGGTCCCTTTTCCTTTAAAACCTCCTGTGATTTCTGCTGGGGGTCGGACTCCTCTGCTCCTGCGTGAGTTATGAGTCTTGACCCCAGCACACTGGTGGAATCAATAAACCTCTTGCTGTTTGCATTAAGACCGGTCTCTTGTGAGTATTTGGGTCGCCGTCCATCCTGGGGCTGAGCAGGGCCTGTTTTCTGGGTCTTACACTTTGAGGTAGAATTTCCATTTTTTCTACACTGATGATCAGCTGTCCCAACAGTGACTGGAAGGCTGTCCTTTATCCCATTGACCTGCAAAGCTCGCTCTGTCTCCATCACCTTTTCATATTTGCATGTACCTGTTCCTGAAGCCTCTATTCTGTCTCTCAGCCTCTTTATCTCTGCATCAAGAGTGCACTGTCTTAAATATTTGACCTTGGAATACGCTTTGATATCTGAAAGAGCATTCGCCGCTCCTCCACTGCTTCCTTCTTCTATTCCCAAAATGCCTTGACTGTTCTTCATATTCATCATGTTTACATGCAAGTAAGAATACCCTTGTAAATTAACAGCCGAAAATTGTAAATGTTATGACATTTATGCCTTATTTTTCCAAATTTTGGTGAAAACTGGCATGACTTTGATTCTATGAAAAGCTTTGAATTTTTTCCCCCTTGATTTAGGTACCAGTTTTTATTGTTAAGGTCAATTCCATCATTTTAAAATTTTCATTTTCTCAAAAAATTAAATTGACTTTTGTAGCAATCCTGCTAAATTATCTAATTAATAAAGATTATTGGGCAATTATTTAGGTTTTTTCTGGAGACAAACATAATCTATGAATAATGACAATTTTCTCAATTGCTACCATTTCTTTTGCTTGATTATTGCATTAGATAGATCATTCACTTAAAGTAAAATCCTTATTATTTTCATTTCAAGGAAAACACTTGTAATGTATTACTGGTACTTATACTGTATACTTCAGAATTTTTGACAGAATCCTTTATTCGGGCAAGGAAGTTCCCTCCTACTTCTTGTTTACTTTTTTATTTTTCAATCATGAATGGATGTTGAATTTTATCTAGGTTTTTGTATTTTGTACCCCTGAGAGGGCAATTTTAATTTGTTAATGTGGTGACATATTAATAAGCATTTAAATACTCAATTAACTGGTAGCTTTGATATAGATTAACTCTGAATAATATTTTAAATAAACTGCTGGATTTGTTCTGAGAATATTCTGTTATTGTTGACTAAGTTTCAGCTATAATTTTCGTCTTGAATGAGCTTGTATTCTTTTTCTGTGTAGCACAAGTTTTCACATCATTCCCTTACAGACATCTTATGTCCTGAATAAAAAAATCTTTGCTTACTCCAAAACTGTAATGACAGTTTCCTATGTGTCCATCTAAAAGCTTTGCTTGCTACTTTTGACATTTGAAAAGGTAATCCATCTGGAATTGATTTTTATATGTGATGTTAGGTTGAGGGCAAAGATTTATTTTTTTTCCATGTGGATATCTAGTTGACTCGGCACATTTTTTTTACTGTGTTTTATAGAACATCTTTTACCTACTGCAATCTAATACATGTTACATTTACTACTTTTGCAATAATGCTGTAAGTTAGGAACACTTCTCTCCATTTATTCACAAGCCACGATTAACACAAATCTGGCCATATTGTTTAATTTCAGAAACATTTTAAAGCTACATTATTGTCATTAGTTTCATACAATATTCATTTATATGTAACCACAAATTTTTGTTTTTGTTCTTCCTCATTGTTTCCTGCATTTTTGTTTTCAGCTGGGTTCATTTCCTTAAACCTGATAAATGTAACATTTGTTGTGTTACAAATTAGCTATTCACAGATTATCTAAGTTTTATTTGTTTGAAAATATGTTTAATTTCATCTTAAAATTTAAATGATATTTTCACTGAACTCATAAATCTAGACTGGTAATATGTGTGTGTCTTTCCAGGTCTTGAGAAACTTCACTCCATTACCCAGTAGTTCACATTAGTTTTGGTGAGTGTTATTTCTTTTCTTTCTTGGTCTGCATAAAATATATTGATTTCTTCTGACTGCTGTCAGGATTTCTATTTATCAGTTGTGCTTACCAATTTTAATATGATTTGTTCAGATGCAATTTTCTTTGTGTTTATGTGATTTGGAGTCAGTTTTCTTAATCTGTGGATTTAGAGTTTTGATCAAATACTATGTTATATATTTGAAACCTAAAAGTACTGTATATCAACCAAACATATTTTAAAGATTAGCAAATATTCTGACCATTAATTTTTAAGATAATTTCTTCTGCTCATTCTAATTGAATTTAGATTTTTTTTCTAGGATTCCATTTTCACATATGTTACACTTCTTAATATTGTTCCACAGGCATACAAAACTCAGGGTGTTTCCTTCCCTTTTCTTCTGTTTGCTTCAGTATTGACAGTTTTATTGCCAAGTCCTTATATACACTATTCTTATTTCTTTGTTAAGAAACAGTTTTCTTCTGCTTTTAGTTAGCCTATCAATTTTCATTTCAAATATTGGGCTTCCAGCTTCAGAGTGTTCATTTGTTTTATACTTTGTGTTTCTCTTCCTGCTATGTTCCTTTAAAGACTTGACTTTATAATATTTCTTTTGAAATCCTTGTTTTTAAATTCGTTCATCTCTTATTTGTTTTTTAAAAAAATTGATTGACTTTCTTCCTGATCATGTGTCAAATTTTCCTGCTTCTACTATTTAACATTTTTTATTGGATATAAAATATTGTGAATATTACATTGTTCAACATCTGAATATTGTTGTCTTCCTTTAAAGTTTGTTTTCATTTTAGTAGTCAGATTAGTTTCTCTCAGATCAACATCCATTTTAGGGTTTATCTTAATCTACAACCTGAGATTTGAAAGATATACTTAAAATTTTTCCATGTTTGAGGCTACAGGTGATGGAGAAATCGAGATATAATACCAGATTTGAGCTGGTTAAATGAATGATTTTTAGAGTCATTGACTAAGAGAGAAAATACTGAAAAAGTATGTTTTAAAAGAGTGTGAGTTCAATGTGGGCTTTTAGGATTGAAGTTGTCAGTGCAAAGGAGATATTATGATTCCACTCATGTCAGTAATACTGAGGTCTGGGAATTAGGTCAAGGTTAGAAATAACAATCTGGGGGTTGTTATTTTTATTTGTGATTGAACTCATGGAGAAAAATAAGAAAGAAAAACTGTTGATATTTGTACCATTGTAGCATAAAATTTTTAACAAGGGAATAAGTAAGAATACAGATCACAACTTAGCCTTGCTTAAAAATCTCCCTAGATTTTAATTTCAAATAAATAATACCTGTTATATGTCCTTTCATGTACAACAATAATAGTATACACAGCAGTAATTGTAGTATCTAACTTCGTTCAGGTTCCCAGACCCGATTCCAATGGGTGTATGTGTGTGGTGAGGGGGTCTTCCCACACGTAACACCAATCAATTCTTGAGAACTAGCAGGGAGTCAGAGAACTCAATTCTGAAACTATCTGCTCCAGGACAGCACCACATTCCCCAGATTAACGGTTCTGTCCTATAAGACTGTCCTCCACCCCCAACTCCAGACTCCTGTCAGGATCCCCAGGTGGTCCCCTGTGCTTCTCACCAACCGGCTACAGACTGGAGGTTCCCATGACCTCCCCCTTAGTTTCGATTATTTTGCTAGAGTGGCTCACAAAACTCAGGAAAACGCTTATGTTTACCAGTTTAACGAAGGATACTGTAAGGACACAAGTTAATAAGGAGATTAAGAGACACATTAGGGCCAGGTTCCAAATAAAAGAGCTTCTGTCATTGTGGAGTTTGGGGCCTGGCTTGGTGGCACATGGAGGGGTTCTGGTTCCCCAAGTGTAGAAGCTCTCTCTGACTGAGAAGCAGGTTCCAAGAGAAAGAAAAGCTCTTTACAGGGTTTTTTTTTTTGAGGGCTTCATTGCGTGGTCATTATTGACTGAATTACTGGCCACTGGCTGATTCAGCCTCTGCCCCACCTTGGATGCGTCCAAAAGTCTCATTAACGTGACAAAACACCCATTTCACCTTTAAGACTCTGCAGTGTTTTCAGAAACTGGATGAAGACCAAATATACCTGGGAAAATGTATTTATTTTGACTCATGATATCACACCACCATAAAATGATACCTTATAATAAGTACATGAATATAAAGACAGATAATAAAAACATTATTTGTAAGATAATTGCTTATACTTTAAATATATACATATATATATTTGAATAGGAACAAAATACTCCTCTAGAGAATTCACAAAACCCTGTCTAATATATTACAAACTCAAAGTTTAGTAATAATCTCATATTGAGCATTTCTAACCACCACTTTTAATATTGTATCCAAAGGAAAAAATATCAACGCTATATCTCAGAATATTAAAAGCATTTTCAAAATAAGATACTTATCACAATATTTTACTCATATCATCTTAATCTCATAGCCCTCCTATGTCACGTCCATTGTTCCCACTTAACAGGGGATGAAATTGAGATTGTTTAAAAGATTTGCTAAATGTTGCAGAGCAATTAAGGGTAATAGGGAGAGTAACCAGGTCCTACTGATGCTACGTCTACTATTTTACCCATTTGTCCTCTGTATTGCCTGCATTTGGGTGTGTCAGCGCACACCCTGATGCCAAACACATCTAGGATGGAGTACTTTACAACTCGGATCAGAGTGTGCAAGTAAAAATGAACAAAACATGAAGCAAGTGGGCTAATGTAGCCATTTCAATTCAATGATAAGAAAAGTTTTCCGAACTGATGAAAGAAGTGTAGTTGTACTGAGGTGAGCAGAGGGGGAGCAGACATTCTGCATGCCTGATAGATCAGATGTCTTTGGAATTGATTGGGAGAAGGTCAGTGAGAAAGAACATGGATTGCTTTGAAAATACATTCAGAAAAAGGTAGCAAAGAGCCAGTAAATAATGTTAATTGAAGCAAGCTTGAATTGACCTGAAATGTGGAAAATTTCCTTTGGTGTGCTGCTTATTCCTGAGACTGCAGGTAAGATGCTTATTTGTAGGAGACTGTAGTAAAAAAGTGTATACAACTGAGATGTCTATGATTTGACTTTGTTTAAATAATGTATCTGCAAGATAATAGCTTTAATAAGGTCTTTTATCAAAACGAGGCTGAAATTTTTGGCATGTCTAATGTAAACATTAATGCTGAAAGAATTAAGAACTTCATATACTCTATTCAATGATTATTGCTTATAATTGTTTTAATCTCAATTACAATAAATGTATTTGATTTCAAATCTAACATGTAGGATTTAAGTTTTATATAGTGCTTTAAAATCTTTTGTAACATTTTATCTGTTTGCAAACTACATATTTAATAATGCTAAAATAAAAATGATTAAGTAATATCCCCAGAAGCTGACAATTAACTTTGTTAAAAAATAGAGCCATAAGGCACAAGAGGGAATGAATTGTGTAGGGACATGTCACCAAACTGGAGCTTAACACCTAGCCTAATTGCTGTTTCAGCCTCTATCAGAAACGTAGTATTAACAGTCAATCATGAATTTTTCGGTCAGCACCAATAAGGTAATATGCCACAAGAGCCCTCTCATCCCCCAAAAAGAATATGAGGTTATTTGCATCAGATCCCTTACAGTTCCCTCTTAGGGAAGTAATGTGCCTGAGAAACAATCACTTCTTTTCTTTTCGTAGTAAGTTTTTGCCCTATCCTCCTGAGACAGGAACCATGGGTGTAGTCAGAGTAGGGTGAGGGCCTCTGGAAAAAACAAGGCATGATAATTACAGTGACAGCAATATAACTAAATGCAAGGAAACCCCCTATCAAAACTGTGTTAAGCATTAAGCTCTAGAGTCATTCTTCAGTGAGATCAGTTAATATTCCCCAGATAAAGAAAAGTAGCCCATGTTTTTATTATGCTAATCATTTACAATCATGTGTAAGATTCACTTTAGCATGCTAAAAGGCCCAGGCCTATGTGCTGTGTTTCCTCTTTCAGATCTGATGGGGTGGTTTTGCAAACCAGGCAACTAATTTAGCATGCAGACCCAGCTGTAAACAACATAGTAAAAGGCAGGGATGATACACGTTAAAGATAAGATTGCATTTTAACACCCAGGAAGTTTGGGAAACAGGATTCTTAACTTACTCTTTAGCAAACAGTCAGTACCTCAGCCCACCTTTGGGGCTGGTCAGGCCACCTTTTGATATGCCCCTAGACCCAGACGCCAGTATCCCAGAGAGACAGATGGGGTGAGGAATTCCTTGTGTTTAGTTAATTCTGGGTGTTCAGACACCACTTAGCATGTCTACACCCCTAAAACATTTTTCCATGTTCTCGAAAAATCCTCATCTGCCTATAAAACCCCTAGACAGCACAGCACATGATATCATGTAGGTGACAACCCAGTTCTTTCAGGTAGTAAAAGCAGCTGTCCTTGTTTTGCAAATCTAGCCTTTATAGGAACAGAAGTATGGCTCCAAAAACAGTTCAAATTCCATCAATCCTTTTACCAATCCCAAAACCTCCCTATTTATCTCAAATTGTTAGCATTGTAAGAATTCTGGCCTTAAAGGGACAAAAGTCCTTGGAGGAGTCTTTAATACGTAAATGTTATAAACCATGTCTTTGATGTGCAAATTACAGGGAAGTGATTCTTATATTAAAAAGTGCGGGAGAGGTCATTGGGAACTTGGCTAATCAAGGAGAAAAACAAATCTTAAATGTCTTTTCGCAGATATTAGAAAAAAGCTTTAGTCATCTGAGTAGGTAACCTTAACTTATTCCTCAGGCAATTATTTCAAAGTATTGTAATTCCCAGAAAACAGGCCCTGCTCAGCCCCGGGATGGACGGCGACCCAAATACTCACAAGAGACCGGTCTTGATGCAAACAGCAAGAGGTTTATTGATTCCACCAGCGCACTGGGGTCAAGAGTCATGACTCACGCAGGAGCAGAGTCCGACCCCGAGCAGAAATCACAGGAGGTTTTTAAAGGAAAAGGGACCATAACCAGGGGGAGGCGAGGGGGAGGTCTGCTGATGATTCGATAGCAAAAATATTTCAATTAGGGTCTCACAGGGCTTTATCTTCACAGTAGGGTCTCACAGGACTTTATCTTCACAATCTATCAGTTTTGGGGAGGATTACCTAGGCATGGATTTGCAGCTATTGTGTCATTGTGTTCAGGCCGGTTTTTATGACTCAGGCCAAGGGTCAGAGCCTACTTAAAATTTTCGTATTCCTTCAGGTTGTTTTGGGGAAACTGAAACTCAGGCCCTCTGATCTCTGAGGCTTTCTGAGGCCTGTCATGGCATTAGTTTGGTCCTTTCATTCCCCACTTCTTCTTATGTATAGTTCTAATCATAGAACTAGAGTTCTATATTGTTAAAAAATTCTTTCTCAGAATTAGGTACGGACTGGTAATGCTGTCTTAACATTAAAATTTGTACTGCACCAATCCGTTCTCTAATAAAAGTTACTAATTTGTTTAGGATGCAAGGGCCAATAGTAAGTAACAAAAGCAAAATTAGAATAGGTTTTAAAAGGGAAGATATTAGAGTAGTAAACCAAGGAGATTTACTAAACCATCTTTCAAACCATCTTTGCTGAGACTCTTGGTCTTGCAGGCGTTCATCTAACCTTTCCCTCAGCTTAGACATGGAGTCTTTTATAATTCCAGAATGATCGACATAGAAGCAGCATTCTTCCCTCAATGCAGCACTCAGTCCACCATTTTTTAAAAACAACAGATTTAGTCCTCTCTTATTCTGCAATACTACCTCTGATAAAGAAGTCAGAGATTCTTCTAGTCAATAAGGAGCCAGGTAAGCAGCTGGGGAGCATGGGGGTTAGGAAGGGTCGGGCTTATAGTGTAAGTGAAGCTTAAGAGGATTATCAGTCTTTTCCACGTGCCAGGACTTATGCCTTACATACCTGCTCCATGCTGACTCCCCCACCCTGCAGAAACAGTGCAGTCTCTCAAATCAATTACATTTCCAAAGAGAGAAACAGAGGGAGGGAAGGAGAGAGGCTTGATAACTTGGGTGTGGGGGAATCAGTGGCCCATTAACTGCAGTGGAAAAATACCATGCAAAGTCAATCTTTGGCCCCTTTAAAAAACACTGGATACGAACTGAAAAAAAAGCAAATGCTTCCAGTTCTTACAAGAGAAGCTTTGCCTGTTAAGAAAGCTTATTGCCAAAGTATACAAGAAGCTGCCTAGTTTATTAAATCAACTGTCCAGCCCAAGCTGAAGGAGCAGACATTTTGTAATCCAACTTCAAAAAGTTAACAATAAATTAACAACAGACCTCTCCCCATACTCTGAAATGAGATTCTTACATTTAGAAAAATCTCCCTGTAAATGAATACAGGCAGCCCTGAATTTCTGTGGCCAGGATCACTTGGATTCCTCCCTCCCACCCCCATCTCTGTAGCTGTAACACCTCTGCCATCTTCTGCTGCAGGGGCTGCCCAGGGATGGCAGGGATACAAGTCCAAACCCTCTACTGCTCAGTTGTTCACTTTAATACTCAGAAGAGAGGAAGACAGCTTTTGTTATGAGAAATTACTTTTACACAATATGGACAAAGAAGTACATGATGAAAGGAAACAATCAAAACAGCAGTTTTCCTTATTCGTTACTTGATGTAGGGTTGGTGGTCAGGGTGAGAATCGGGTCTTGGCTGAAAAACAAGATTCTTAACTGCAAAAATTAATTCTCTGTTAAAAGTACCCTCAGGAGGCCAACCTACGTTGAAGGCCGGCCATTCAGTCGAGCAGAGGGTCTGCCATTGTCTTTTTCTAACTTCTACCGACAAGTCATGGGCCCTATTCTTGACGTCCGTCCAGCGGTCCAAAGTCAGAGACAAAGGGGTTGTCACAGTCTGTCCCATTTTGGTCGTTTCTAAATACACAAAAACAGCAAGCCACAAAACGACAAAAGACACCAACAAACACTTTCCTCCTCTCGTTTTCCACAGACACGAGAGGTATTCAGACGGGGGAGGGTCCCTCCGTTGAATCCGCTCAAACCGGACCCTTTCCCCTTCCAACAGACGGGTGGAAAAATCCCCCGTTTCACACCCAGGGGCGTCCCCCAGGGTTGCAGCTTGTGGCCCCTGGCACGTCTGCCTTACCACAGCTTTCCGTTCCCTCACGGGAGCGGCAAGCGGCTGCCAAACCGAAAGCGCTTTTCACAGACCCAGATATCTGACAGAACAAACAGGCGCCGGCGCACACAGAAACTTAAGGATCCTTTGCTTACCTCCAAGTGGGTCTCTGGAGAATAGGGTGGCCGCAGATCCCGGACGAGCCCCAAATGTAAGGCCCGGAAAACAGGCCCTGCTCAGCCCCGGGATGGACGGCGACCCAATTACTCACAAGAGACCGGTCTTGACGCAAACAGCAAGAGGTTTATTGATTCCACCAGCGCGCTGGGGTCAAGACTCATGACTCACGCAGGAGCAGAGTCTGACCCCGAGCAGAAATCACAGGAGGTTTTAAAGGAAAAGGGACCATAACCAGGGGGAGGCGAGGGGGAGGTCTGCTGATGATTCGATAGCAAAAATATTTCAATTAGGGTCTCACAGGGCTTTATCTTCACAGTAGGGTCTCACAGGGCTTTATCTTCACAGTAGGGTCTCACAGGGCTTTATCTTCACAGTAGGGTCTCACAGGGCTTTATCTTCACAGTAGGGTCTCACAGGGCTTTATCTTCACAGTAGGGTCTCACAGGACTTTATCTTCACAATCTATCAGTTTTGGGGAGGATTACCTAGGCACGGGTTTGCAGCTATTGTGTCATTGTGTTCAGGCCGGTTTTTATGACTCAGGCCAAGGGTCAGAGCCTACTTAAAATTTTCGTATTCCTTCAGGTTGTTTTGGGGAAACTGAAACTCAGGCCCTCTGATCTCTGAGGCTTTCTGAGGCCTGTCATGGCGTTAGTTTGGTCCTTTCAGTATAAAGTCTCTGAATCTGTTTACGTATGTATGCATATATATCTTGTAGATATGAGATTTTTCTACTTCTGAATGGTGTTCCTAACATTAATGTGTAAAAGAGTTCTATTTATTTGTTTTAAAGAGAAGCACTTGTATGGATCTGGCATTCTAAAACTCTCAGAAAAATAGAAACTCATATATTTTTGAGGTTCACATGATCTAGGATAATCTTTGGTATGTAAAAACTAGTTTAAGTTTGTTGTCTTAACTAAGATAAGCATGTTTTAGAGTATTCAACATTGAATATTGTAACCCCAGGGAAAAATCCCAGGACAAAATACCTTTGAAACCAAAATCAGTCAAAAGGAGAAATAAGGTGGGAGAAACACATTCGTTGCTTATAAGTAGTTGTCCACTTATGCTCTCCCATGTCTTTCGTGACCCAGCTTCAGGAAAAAGGGACCCCACCCAACCTCTCTGGTCCAGATATGCCCTCACTAGCCCTTGTAATTACCTATTGATATGGAAATGCTACTTCTCTCCACCCTTGGAAATACCTATTGATATGGAGATGCACTAAGGCCAGGTGAGAGATTATGGAAATATTGCAATTTTATCCACAAATATAATGCAAGTAATTTTATCCTACCTGAGTTTTAACATAGGTTTTTCCACTTTTGGCTTACTATTAAACTAAAGAGATTTGGTTCTATTAGTAAACATGCTTTGTGCCATTCTGAGAAATTTACTCTGTGAATAAATATGCTTCTAGAGATTATAAAAGTTACTTATAAGTCTGTCAAATTACAAAATGCTAATATAGTTCACAATTGTTTACTTCTTAGTTTACACTATAAATTAAGGTTTCTAAGATTACAAAGTCTAATTAATATATGCAATTAAAGATATAAGAAATAATGAGAGAAACATATCCACATATAAGGAAATTAAAATATATGGTTTTGATAAAAGAAGTGATGGAGAATGGACATGCATTTTTTGAGGAAAAAGAAAGCTGTGGAAAGTTTGGGAAAAAGGAATCTTTAAATAGGAATTTTATGCCTGATCAGAACTAAGATTGGATTGAATAAGCTTTAGTATAAAAAGTAAATTGTGGCAAAATTAGAATTTGTTTTTCAGTCTGTTAAAGTGACATGTTTTTTTAATTTTTTATTTACTTTTGATAGCAGATTGTGGATTTCTTTAGTTCATAAGTGATATATGTACCAAGACAAAGATTTTCTATTTTACCAAAATAATATCATGTTTGTTATTTTTACCATCCTTGATTACTTAAAAAAACCAACTCTTAATATTAAAAGCCCTAATATTTGCTAATAGATGATTAAGTATTAAGTTTCATAATGATTTGTGATTCTATTTAGGCAAGTGCTTAAAACCTTTTTTAAAATATATATATCTCTGGCATACTTACCCAAATCAAATTCTAAATTAAGTCTTTTTGACTATGAAGAAACTCTGGAATTTTTTCAGAAGAACATTCCAGAGGATTTGTTAAATTACATGGGAAGCATTGTCAAAAAAAGTAAAACTAAGCCTTCTTGATGCAATATTTGTACAGATATATAATATTCAAGAAGTTATGTGAAATTCCTAGAAATCTGATATGTCCTGGTACAGTGTTATCACTGTAATTATTCTCTTATCTTCAGAAATTACTGTCATAAAATTTGAAACCCATACAAAAGGACTCTCCCTGTATCAGGGAAATGCCCTACCAGCCTTTCATGCAAAGAGAGCAGCAACAGGATCTTCAAAGATTGCAGCACATGTAAATTAAGTCCATTTGTTTCTGAAAAATTGGCCTCTTATTGCCAGAATTTTGCCATTCTGTGTCCTTGAACATGGCGACAGTCGGTTCCTGAATCAGAGATGGGTAAACCAAGGCTGTAAATCAAATGAACAACTGGTGCTATGGGAAACCCAAGATGGATTCTTGGTGTTTGCTGGCTCCCTGACAAACTCTGCTTTTCAGTTTTTGTATTCCTTCACCTATCACTATGCACTTAAAGTGAGTCATACTGGTGGGCAGTCTCCTACAAAACTGCAGAAACAGTCTTCCAGCAGTGTCTGACCTTCCAGGTCAATAATCCTGGAAAAACTATCTTTGTCTCTAGAGTCCTTAGACTTTCTCCCTCTGGATGTGTTGAACCCCTGCTGCTGGACTTCACTGAGCTTCCACTTAGTATGGGTTATCAATATATTGTTGTTATTATATGTGTATTCTCTGGAAGAGTTGAAGCCTTCCTCTTTTGGAAGGCTGAAGTCCTCATGGTATCAAAGGAAGTGTTAAATAATATGCTTGCCACTCAGGGCTATGCCTTCCACAATCTTGAGCAATCAAGGTACCTGCTTCACTGGCCAAATTATATGAGCCTTAACAAAAGCCTTGCAGACTTCTGGGAATTATTGTCTCTATAAATCTCAGTCATCAAATAAGGTTGAGAAAACTAATGGGATCATGAAATTTAAAATTTCTAAACTTGAAAAAACCTTTGGACTTCCTTTGTCTAAGATACTGCCTTTGGTCTTGCTGACTGTAGTAGCTCCTTTTGAAAACATCAACACACTGTACATAAGATAGTCACCAACACACCACTGTCTATTGGTATACAACCTTCTGCTGATCCTGTGTTGTCTCATACTAATATGAGCAGCTGTTGTAAATCTCTAATGTTTTATGTTCAATCCTATTATTAATTAGAAACAAATAATTATAAGAGCTATTTAATATACTACTTACAAGAACATCAAGGGATATTAAATACCTAAAAAAAAAAAAAGAAAAAATATGGTTATGGTCTTTACATTAACTATTATAAACATAGGAATGTTTTATAAATATATGGGAAATGAGCCATATTTTATTGGAGGATTAAATATTATTAAAATATAAATTTCTCCCATATTGACTTATAAATCCAATCTAATATCAATTTTAATGTAAATTAGCAAGGTTCTTAAAAAATTCTATGCAGCTGTAAAAGTTCTAAGTTGTCATGAAACTCTCAAAGAAGTTTTAACAGTTGACAGACTTACATTACCAGACAGGAAACATTATAAAGTTTGTCAGGGGCTGTTGTCATTTGTGATACCATGTTGTGAGAGCTCCTCCATTTTCTATACTCACCACAAACTTCTACCCTCTCCCTCTCTTTCCTTCTGCCCCCCCTCTCTGCTAGAGCATGAGAACAAGGAAGTTAGGCAGTGGAAAATTACCTGACCTTCGCCAGTAGAAAAACACCCGCCATTTTGTTTTAAAGACTCCATCTTGTTGTTTACTTCTTCTTAGCCATTTCCCCGCCACAACTTCCCGCCAGTACGGCTGCGCATGTGCACCACTCAGTATGAGATTGGACTCTGTAAGATCGCCTCATTATCATAATAGGCAACCAATCAGAGATTGCCACACTAGCCACACCCGCTCCTCCTCTATATAAGCAGTGTTTGCTTCCTCAATAAACGGAGCTTGACAAAAAACTGCAGGCTCCCCGTGTCATTTTGTCTCATCCCATTTCATAGGTAGTCGCGGCTCCCCCGAGATCTCCCACGTCTTAAGAAGCCCTCGCTGGCGAGGACAACTGGCGCCCAACGTGGGGCTCGAGGATCGTAGCCCGCCTACCTAGAAGAGAAAGTAGTCGCAGCTGCGCAGGATTCATCGGGCTATCAGCTCGAGAGCCGCCCGATCGGTGACGACGAAAGCGGACGGCTAACGGGTAGGTCCATTCGGACGTTCTCTTAACTCAAAATGGGACAGGAACTGTCTAAGGAGGCGCAGTTCTTAAAAGATATTCAACAGTGCCTCCGAGAGAGAGGGGCATATGTTAAAAAACAGGATCTCTTGAAGTTTTTTCAATATATCCAGGAAGTTTGTCCCTGGTTCCCTCAAGAAGGAGTTATAGACCCTAAACGCTGGGACCGTGTAAGACTTTGCCTTCAGGCACATTATGAGGCTGTCGGACCTGAAAAGGTCCCTATTCAAACCTTTTCATACTGGAACATGATAAATGACATTTTCTCTCATGCCAAAAAACTTTCACCCCTCTGCAGCTCAAGCTGTTGTCTCCGCCACTAAATTTCTTACTACCACTCCTACTCCGTCTCGAGCGCCCTCTAGACACACTGTTGTAGACATCCCTCCTGAGGACCCTCCTCCCCCATCTTCTTCTCCTCTCCCACCTCCGCTCTCCTCTCCCCCTTCGCCTGTCCCCTCTGAATGTCCCTCTGAGAATCCTCCACCCGCGTCCATTTATCCCGCGCTCCCCATACAACCTCCTGCCTCAATGTGTTCTAATGATGAGCCTCTCCCCCCAAGAGACTCACCTGCTCATCATCCTGCAAACCCAAATCACCCCCCTCCATATGGTGGCCACAACCTCTCCTACCCCCTCCATTTTCATCAACCTCCACCTCTCTGTGCTCCTGTCATAGACCCACAGCTTCGCTCCCTAATCTCTCATTCGCAGGCTGCACTTACTTCTGACATAAAAGACCTTAAAAACATGATTCAACTACAGACCGAGCGCAACGCTCTCGTTAAAGAACTCCAAGGCCTTCAACTCTCGCTTACCCAGCCTGTCAGCTCTCTTAACCTTCCCCAACACTTCAATCCGGTTCCTTCTTACCCTCCTAAACCTCATAAAAAACTCTCAGCCCCTAAGCATAAAACTCCCTTTGTCTTTCCCGTTTGCACCCGTTCCTCAGATAACCCTGCCGCTGCCGACGGCTCATCTGCCGCGGCTGCCGCCGCGCCATTTGATAGTGAAAGTAACCATTCTCTCCGCATGCGCTCCTCCTCCTCCGAATGTGAGGCTGAGGAAGACACAAAAAATTCCTCTTCTGACGATGAGGGCCGCCCCCCTCCCCTTGTCTTACGGCGTCCTCGTTCGCTGCGTTTTAAACACCTTAAAGAATTGCAGCATGCAGTCTCCCAATATGGTCCTTCCGCTCCTTTCACTCTATCGCTTTTAGATTCCATCTGTGAATCCCTTCACCCCACTCCGTCCACCTGGTTCCACTTAGTAAAAGCTGTCCTTTCTAGAGGGGACTATCTCCATTGGAAAACTGATTATGATGATCGCTGCCGTTCGTTTATCAGTAGTATGCCCTCTGCTCAAAAAAGAGCTGAGCATTGGAACATCAATAAGCTTTTAGGTACCGAGCCTTATGCCGATCCTGAAAGACAAAAACAATTCAGCCAGGCCATCTTAACCCAGGTACAGGCGACAGCTTTAGCGGCCTGGAAAAACCTCCCTACTAAAAGTTCCACTTCTTCCCTATCCAAAATTAGACAAGGAACACAAGAATCC